>VSMD01058999.1:0-38783 GCA_008750895.1 Mirza zaza
GGGGGTCCCTGGGGGGACTCTCTGGGGGGTGGGGGTCCCTGGCGGGGACTCTCTGGGGGATAGGGGTCCCTCAGGGGGACTCTCTGGGGGATAGGGGTTCCTGAGGGGGACTCTCTGGGGTGTAGGGGTCCCTGGGGGGGAACTATATGGGGGGTGGGGGTCCCTGGGGGGACTATATAGGGGGTGGGGGTCCGTGGGGGGGACTCTCTGGGGGGTGGGGGTCCCTGGGGGGGACTCTCTGGGGGGTGAGGATCCGTGAGGGGCTGCTATGATCCATCTGGATGGTGACTCTGGGTCACCTGCCACCTCCAGGAAGTGGCCCTGGTCCCTGCCACTCTGAGAACATCCTCCTGAGGGCTCCTGGGAATATCCGAGCTCTGAGGTCACTCTGGGCTCCGTAGGGCACCGTCAGTGCCCGCAGGCGCAGGTGACGGAAGAACTGAGGAATGCGAGATCTGGGGTGGGCTGGAGCTCACGCGGTGAGCCAGAGGACCCCGCTTCCCAGACCCGGGTGGGAGCCACCCCCAGGAAACCTCGGGAGGCTCAGGGGTCGGCGGTGGAGGGCCTTGGCCAGCTGTCTAGGCAGTGGGGGGCCCTGGTCCCTCTGTCTGGGCCAGCGGGTACACAGCATGTGAGCACCAACATGCTCACATGGCTGTTGAGACCCGCGTGCACACGTGTGAGGGCGCACCTGCGGGGCTCCTCCCCTTGACTCCACAGTCCTGGGCCTCCCTGGCCATGGCCCTTGCTGACCCCCCGCCTGGACGTGGGCTGGACACAGACGTTGTCCTCGGCCAGGGGAGTGGAGAAGGGCTTGCCCCTTCTCAGGACTGTCCCCCACGCCCACCTGGCTATGGGGCAGACCCGGCTTGAAGTCCCTGATGTGCCGTGCCTAGGGGACACAGTGTGGCCAGTGTGGGGACAGGCCCTCCAGGCCAGGCTCCTCCGGGGTCCCCGCCTTGGGCCCAGCCCCCACGCCGCCTGTCCCGGGCGGGCCGGAGCACCTGCTGACCGCTGGGGTCCATCTGCCCACCGCAGCTGTTCTGTGGCTCCGGGGACCCAGGTGCGCAGAGATGTGGGGCATACGGGTCCACCTCTGCATGTGGGGGGCTTGGCCAGTGCCATCCTCCCTGCTCAGCAGCACGCCTGACGCCCCCCTCCCCCCTGCCTCGACCTTCCTGGGCGGCCCAGTGCTGCCCAGTAGGAGCCTCGAGCAAGTGGGGGGGCGCTGGGGAGACAGCAGTGGGGCTCTGCTGCGGGGAGGGATGTGGGAGTGGACTCAGGTTTTCAGTTTGGCCACTAGGTGGGAGGAGGCAGAGGGGACCCAGAATTAAAAGAGGGAAGGGCCTGGGGGGCCCCCAGAGGGGGAGTTTTGGGGGAGCGGGGGCATCTTCCCTCCTGCCTCGGCCGCTGCCTCCCTCCTCACAGGCAGGCTCTGGGGGCTCCCACGACTCGGGTGTGTCTGGGTGGAGCTGTGGGTGCGGGGCTCTCGGAGTGGCCCTGGCCCTTTCTCTCCAAGACCAGGCAAGTCACTCTTCTCCACAGGCCTCCGGACGGTGCTGGAGGCTGGTACGAGGTTGCCCCACCTGCACCTGGGCCCCTTCCCCTCAGCACCGGGATGAGGGGAGAACAGCAGCACCCCAGGAGGCAAAGCCCAGGCCCAGCCCATTCAGCTGATGTGGACAGTTGGCCTCTCCCCGGTCCCAGGACTCCACCCCACAGGGTCTGGGGCCTCACTGGCTGTCCCCCCAGTTCCCATTGGAAATCCCATTGAGGACGCCCTGCCCCCACTGCCCAGAGCAGACTCAGCCCGGCTGGAGCCGCCCACCCCTGCCGCAGACACGGGCGCAGGGACAGGAGTGGACCTGGGCAGCCAAGCACCTTGTGAGTCACAGAGCACAGGTGGCTTGGGGGTTGGTCCCCAGCCCTGCGGGGCTGGGCACTGGGAGGCCAAGGCCCCTCCACACCGCAGGGGCCCTGTGGGAACCAGGCAGCTCTGCGAGACTGCGGGCTGATGGGTGGCGGGTGCTCCCTGGTGGCTCATGGCTCCTCATGTCCTGTCTTGAGGGCAGGGTCCTTGGTCCCCAGAACAGAGGGTGGCACCTCAGGGAGCCTTCATGTGGCCCTGCTGGGCCGAGGCTCCCAGTTCTGTGAGTCCACAAGCCCCACCCCCCTGCCTGGAGGGCTGGCCCAGGACAAGGCGGACACTCCCCGGTGCAAACCAGGCTGGAGTCCCAGGGAGGGCCGGGTGTGGTGTCTGAAGACAGGGCCCTCCAGGCCAGCAGACGCTGCCCTCCAGCAGGGGCACAGGGACGCGAGCAGCCACAGGACTCCACGCACACCCCAGGCCTGCCCGCTGGCCAGCAGACGTCCCCTGCCCCCAGCGTTTTCAAGCAGGCGTCCACCCCTGAGCTTGGGGGTGACGGCCAGGCTGGGTTTAGGGGGCAGCAGACCCTGTTCTCCCCAAACTGCCCATGTACAGCTCCTCCCGGGGCTGGTGGTGGCAGTCCTGAGAGGCCCATGACGTCCTGTCTGCATCCCCCACTAGGCCTGGTGGGTTCACAGCAATGCCCCAGAGGCGCCCACACTCTGTCCCAGCTGGGGTGTGAGTGGGGGGCTCGGGGCCTCAGGGTTGTCCTGCTGTAGGAGGTAGGTTGGGGCGAGCCCCCTAAGGTGAGTTGAGGCAGCCTTTGGGGAATGGGTGCAGCACAGGATGTGGGGGTGCCCTGGGCTACTGGCTCTCAGGCCCCCAGGCCAGGCAGCAGATGGGGCATCCTGGACCCAGCCCAGGGCTCCTCTACCTCACCCCTGTCTCCCTGTCCCCGGCACACAGTGGTGGCTGTGGGGCCAGGCCTGGTGGGGGCTCCACTCCCTGCCCCCCCATGGACCGAGAACAGAGGCTCCCTGGGACACAGGTGGCCGTGGAAGAAACAGCTCCCAATGCAGTTTACTTGACGCGCCTTCACACGGCCGCTCCCACCCCCGGCTGCACCCCCAGCCTGAGTCTCGGGGAGCGCGGCACGGCGTCATGGTGCAGAGGAGCCTGGGGCCCCCAGTCGGGCCACCCTCAGACGTGGACCGGACTTTAAAAGAGAGGGTGCCGGTCACAGCAGAGGACCTGACCCCACCGCTGAGCGCTGAGCCAGGGTGTGGCCAGTGCCACCGAGGCTCCTTCTCCACAGGGACCCGAGGGCTGCCTGCGTGGAAGCAGCACCTGTTGGCCTGGGCAGCTGGCAGGACCCTGGGACTTGGGCCACCAGGGAGGCCTGTGACCTGTGGGGTTTGGATGGGGAGGGCCGTGGGTGTCTGGCCTTGAGGCCCGGCAGCTGCAGAGCCCGTCCCTGGGTGGCTGAGGATGGGCCGTGCCTGGCCCAGGCATGGGGATCAGAGGGACAGCAGAGCCTAGAGGACTTTTCTGCTTAAGAACAGAAAGAGGCCGAGAGGAAGCGAGGACCCTCGCTCCCACGGCTCCTGGAGGCGTGTGGCCCCCACGTGGTGGTGCGGAGGGAGGGGCCTGTCCACCAGGCTCCAGAGCGCACAGCGGCTGAGCCCCCACAGCAGCCCGGTGACCCTGAAGGCCGGGCAGGTTTGGCTGTTCGGATCGGCCTGCATCTTGGCTGCAGGTTCATGGGCTGGGGGGGCTCGCTATGTCTCCTGGGGGGCCCAGACCCCCCACGGCCTCACTCCCAGCCCGAGGTCCCACAGACACTTGCTCCTGTCCCAGAAACCACGCAGCTGTGGGTGGGAAGCAGGGACCTCCACGCGGCCAGATGCCCACCCAGCCCGGGGCAGCACCGGCCCTTCGCGCTGGGCTCCGCATCTGCTGAGCAGCGGGTGGTGCCGCCAGGTCCTGCCGGTCAGACGTTGCTGACGCGGGCCTCCACCGAGGAGAAGGCGGTGGGGTCCGTGGGCCTGCCCGGGGGCCGCTCGCGCCTGACGTAGCGTGGCTTCCGCACTGAAACGGGGTCAGAGACAGGCCAGGTCAGAGTGAGGCCTGGGGAGCAGGGACAGCTCGGTCTTGGCCCTCCAGAGGCTCTTGGGAGTGGGTGGCACAGGCGTGGGGCTGTGCTCCCTGTCCCCAAGGCTCCCGTGGAGCTCTGGCTCCTGTAAACGCTTCTGGCGAGCCCGACCCAGCCGTTTCCTCTCGGTCAGACCCAGGGCCCTGCGCCCTTGAGGACCTGGGCCTGGGTGAGGGCCGAGCTATCCCTTAGACAGGGGGACCGGTCACATCTGCACCACACGTTGCAGGGGACTAGATGGCCCCCCTGAGAGGTGTGACCACGTCCTGAGCCCTGAACCCTGCAAATGTGACCTTACTTAGAAAAAGGGTCTCTGTAGACGTGATTAAGTTAGGGTCTCAGATGAGACCGCCCAGGTGGGCCCCAAGTCCAGTGACCAGTGTCCCCCGCAGAGGGTGATGGAGAGAGGAGGGACTCAGAGCAGAGGTGGTGGCTGTGGGAGGAGGAGGCAGAGACGGGGCGAGGGCACTGCCAAGGAGCCTCTGGGGGAGTCCCTCACCCCACACAGCTGGATTCCTCACCCCCGGCCTCCAGGACCATCAGAGACTAATGGGCTCTCGTTAAGTCACCCCGTTTGTGAAGTGGCAGCCCCCAGACACTCGGGCACCACGAGCTGCTCGCAGACAGGCTGCCTCGAGAGATCAAATAAGTGCCCTACAGAATGGGGCAGGTCTAGCCTTGATCTTGGAGCTATTCTGTCCCCAGAAAAGGGATATTGTCACCTGGGCCTCACACCAGTTCTCTGCACGGTGGGAAGAACACAGGCTGGGAGGGAGCTGGGAGCCCTGCTCGCGGCCATGCAGCTATGTGGCTCTGGGCTCCTCACTCAACCCTGCTCGTGTCCTCGTCTATAAAATGGGTCCTCCCTGGGCTGACCCCAGACCCACCCAATCCAGCAAAGCTGAACCACAGGCTGCCCGGGAGGGCTGGCGGGACCTGGAAAAGATGCAGGGGAAATAGGGAGGGCCTGGGTGGGTCCCCCTCCCACAGGCTCAGCATCTCAGGAACAAGAGAGAAGGGCCCGGAAGCCATGGGGGCCCCAGGGAGCACCCGACAAGCCGGGGCTGGCCATGGCCCTGCCTTGTGGAATGGTCCCCTGGGAACCCCAGTTGGGTGGCTGAGATCCCAGAGAGGGGCGTGTGTTTGGACAACCCGTGAATCACTCTAGGTCTGGCACTTTGAAACTCTGGCCCAGAGGTGAGAAGCCCCAGGGAGCGTGGCGGCTGCTATTACCTGAGGACTGAGGTGGGGGGATCATCGCAGCCTTGAGAAGGAGAAAAAGACACTGTGAGTTGGCCCAGCACGGGCACCCGCCCGAGCACGCTCAGCCGGGGGACGAGGTTACTTACGGCTTCTCCAGGTTGCAGGGCTGGGGCTGCGAGATAAGAAAGTGGCGTGTCACCAGAGGGAAGAAAGTGGCTTGACTCCGCAGAGCGTGGCACCCAAGGGTGGGAAGCTGCATCAGCCCCAGCACCACAGGGCCACAGCGACTCAGCCTGGGGGGTCCGTGGGGCTGACTTTCTGCACCAGGCCGGCCGCCCTCGACCGCAGGGGAGGGAAAGGAGAGGACACGGCAGCCATGGGAGCTGAGAGCCACCTGGTCCCCACTGCGCCCTGCCCGTACATGGCCTGAGGGACCCCAGGTGGCGCCCCGCCTAAACCGGGCCCTGAGCAAGGCCCCTTGGTGCTGAGAGTAGCACCAAACACCTGGCCTTCACACAGGGACCACCCCAATCCCCACAGGAACGTTTCTAGAAGTAGCACAAGTGCCGCTACCCCTGCCCCTCGCGTCCCCCTTGCCAGTCTGCCCTGGGCCTGGATGTCCCCAGCTGCAGGCCACTTCCGTAGGGGTCCCTGCCTACCCGCTCTGCGGCCACTGGCACCACTCGGGACCCCCGCCCTCCGTTGGGGTGTGCACGGGCTGGGGAGATACCTTTGCTTCTCCTGTAGAAGACCCTGGGGAGCTTGCTGGAGCGCTTGAGGTAGAAGAACCCAGCTACAGAGAGGATGAGTCCGGAACTGATGAAGAGCGTCCCCAGGAAGAGGGAAGCCGCCACGTAAGGACCCCCTGCAAGCAAACCAACCGCCCAGAGGGCCCTGGAGCACCTGGCGCCCTGGGACACCCACCGTGAGCAAAAGACACGCTGCTCCCTGCGCACAGCTGGGCCTCATGGGAGCCAGCCTCCGGGGAACCACGGGCTCTGCGTGCGGGCTCGGCCACCCCTACAGCCTCAGCCACGCGTGGACGCCCACCATGGGTCTGGGGGATGCACATCCTCTCCTGGCCTCAGCTGACCTCACAGGGCACTGGGACGTCGAGAGCGTCACAGGCGCTGGCCCAAGCCAGGTGTGGGGGAAACACATCCCCACTTCCGGGTCCTGAAAGCTCCGGGACCCGGGCTCAGCGCCGACCTGGGGCCCAGGCCCTGGTGCTCAGGGTCACGGCCTTCGACCTGTAGCAGGTGCTCCCACCTCTCAGACGCTGCCAGCCTCACACCTTCACCTGCTGGGGGCCAGGGCAGGGGCTGGTGGCTGAGGGCCCTGGACAGGCAGTGACAGTCCACTGTGTGTGCTTTTAGGTGCTGGGGGAGGTGACTTTCTAGCCCTGAGACACAGGAGTATTTGCCAGACCAGGGCCTCGCCCATCTGGCCCTGGCACTGTGCCACGGGAGGCCAGCCCGGCCTGAGCTCACCCTATACTGAAACGCCACTGCTCGGCATGGCCCAGGTCACGCTGGGCCTGAGAGCAGCTTGCAGCCCTCACTCTCTGATGAGGTGTGGGTCTAGCCCTCGAGGGAACCCTTGGGCCAGGCTCCAGGTCCAGCACGTCCCCTGCTGAAGGACGAGGGTCCAGGGTGACGTGACCCCACAGCCACCCCGTCATTCCGCAGAGGCATCCACACCCTGGGGCTGGCCCCTGCTCCAACTGCAGCCACGCCCACAGCCCCACACCACCCCCACTCACCTGGCCACACCCGCATCTCAGGCAGGGCCCAAAGCCAGGGAGACATGTCCGTCCAGGAGGTGTGGATGTCCCGTGTCCTCCCTGAGGACCAGGCATGACAGCCCCAGGCCCAGGCGGTGTGGCGGACATGTCTATCTGGCACGTGTATTTGCAAACTGTCTCCTCGGAGCCCCGCACCCTAGAAGAGCTCCTCGAACTTGCAGGAGGACCTTGGAGAGCCCGTCCCCCTTCCTGCAGACTGAGGCCGCTGAGGCCAGTAGCTTGGAGTGGGGCAGAGGCAGCCCAAGCCGCGCCAGTGTGAGCGTGGGCGTGTGTGCTGTGGCTGTGAGCACCTCCCCGGCCGCAGCTCTCCGGTTCAGCCCGTACCAGCTGGACTCCCTGCGGCCCCGTCTGCTGACCAGGGCCCTGCCACATGGCGTCCTCAACTGGGCCTAAAGTTCGGACGTGGCCCAGCCATGGCCAGCGTCAGCTGCCAGGGTCTGCAGCGGCAATGACTCCGACAAGCACCCCACACCCAGGACCCAGGCAAGGCGGCTCTGGCCCAGGGAGCCAGAGACTTACCTAAATGTGGCCGTCCAGGGCTCCCTGCACTCCTGTCCGTGGGGAGTGGCGTGCCCCGGCTAGCGACTGCGGGAGAGGCACTGTGGGGGGGGCCGGCCACAGGGACCCCACCGCGGGCCCCCGTACAGCCTGCAGGGATCTCGGGGCCGGAATGTGGAAGCCAAGTGGCCACAGGGACACCGCCCTCACCCCGGCCACCCACAGGGACTCGGGAGGAGAGGGCTCCTGGGTGCTCACAGGCGGGCAGGGGCTGAGGGTGTGGTGGGGCCAACCCTATGACGGTGGTGACAAGGACCTCGACTCCCACCGATTCTCCCAAACCGGGGACGTGGACCCTCGGTGGGGGGGGCGGCACGTACGGCTTCTGCACTCGGAGCTGTTGTGGGCCAGAGAGGTCCCGTTCCAGCAGCGGATGCAGCTGGCGCTCCCGTCCGCATTCCGGCGCCTGTAGCAGCCTGCGCAGGGGAGGGGGCAGGGTCTCTCAGCCACGGCAAAGTCTGTGTGGGCCCGCTGTCTTCTGGGAATCTGTCTACACTCTGAGTTTGTCAAGTCACTTTCGTTCAAGGACACTAACACACTGGAAGTAGAATGACGCTGGCACAGGTTCCCTCACCCCACCCACCAGGTGCTGGCAGCACCTCCCCCCAGCAGTGACAAATAAAAACATCCCAGCCTCTGCCTGACAGTCACCGGATCACGGTCACCCGTGAGAATGGCTGCCCCGCCCCCAGCCTGGCGTTCTTTCTGGGCCGGCCCCTCGGCTCTCTGCAGAGTGTTTCTTCACGGGCCTCCACACAGGCTGCCTGGGCTGCTCTTGTCACCTCCGGCCCAGGCCCCTGAGCTCTGCCACACACCTGGGAAGGTGTCCTTGCCACTGCAGAGGGGAGGCGCACACTGGCGGCTCAGCAGCTGGTCTGGGGTCTGCTCGTGACAAAGTGGCTTACCTGGGCCACAGAGACTCGTGCCCGGGCAGGTAGCATTGGTGTCTGCCACATCCACATCCACACAACACTCGGGCTCCTGGGCCTAGAGAGGAGACAGCGCTAAGACGCTGGGACAACGCCAGCCAGGCAGTTGCCGTGCCCGGCGTGGCCCTGGGCAAGGGCGTCCTACAGGTGCGTCTCAGCTCCCATGGCTCCAGCCTTCTCTGGAGTCAGAAGTGGTGACCGTCCGCATCCCGCTGGCCTGGGAGTGCGGCGAGGACTTGCGGCCATCCACACTCCCCTGCCGGACCCCCGTGTGGGCAGCCTCCCAGGGGAACCTCAGCCTTGGACAGAGTAAACCAAAGCCCAGGGAAGGGACAGATGCCGGCTGAGGCTGGAGCCCTGCCACACCTGACTACAGCCTGCCGCCTCGCACGGGTCCCTGCCTCTCCTCCTCCTCCTGGCGGGTGCTGGGAGCCCTCGAGGGCAGGGCGTGTGGCCAGTGAGCGTGAGGCCCGAGAAGACCACGGAGCAGTGGCCGGCCTGTCCAGGGTGCCCAGGCAGCCCCGGACTCCCAAGGCCAGGAAGGAGACTCATGCGGCTGGTCTGAACTGTGCTTCCGGGCCCAGCCAGACGCTGACCCAGAGGCCGGACCCTGCATTGGGGCTCCGAGTGACAGGGCTCAGCTCACACTACCCCACGATGGGGCCCCTCTGCATGTGAGGAAACAGCAGAGGCAGGAGGGGCCTCTGACCTTCTACCCTGAGGCCGTAAGATCCACACTGGGGGTGCCCTCCCTATGCCTGAGCTTCAGGACGTCCTTCTCTCCGAAGACGCGGGGATGCGGAATCTGAACTGTGACCCCTGCTCACACCCGTCAGATCACACCCCGTCTCAGCAGCGTCTCTGGGACTGTCCACTTCTATCAGACTCAGCACAGAAGACAGGCTTCCCTGCTTCTTTCCCTCCATTTAATCATGGTGGCTCCCGTGTCATGTGAAACTTATGTCAAATGTGCTTTTTTTCTTGTTAATCTGTTTTTTGTTATATTAATAGACACCTCAGCTGTGACCCCCGCAGTGGTGAGAGGAGATCTCTCCTCCCTGCAGTGGCAGGGAAAGTGTCCCAGCCCCGCCTGGCGCCTGCCCAGGCCGCTGTGCTCCTGCGCCCTGCGGGGCTCCTCCCTCCCAGCCCCCCACCACCTCCCTGCTAAGCTCTACTGCTGGGTCTACTGCAGGGTCAAGGACCCTGAAGACTCCTTCGTGGGAAACGGAAGCGCGTTTTTCTGGACTAGGGTGACACATGAGCAACTAGGCACCCTGAGCCCTGGCACTGGCATCTGCCCCACGCCCGCAACCAGAGGCCATGGCACCCACAGAACATGCACCTACAGATCCCGCTGGCCTTGCTGACATCCCCAGCAGTCCTCTGGATGGCCCCAGAGGAAGTGCCTTGGCCAGGCCAGTGTTTTGGGAGGGACGAAGTCACGCCTGCTGCGTGCGTGTGCAGCACCGACGTGCCCAGTGCTAGCATTCCTGCCATGTGCACGGGCCGGCACCCCCCACAGGGCAGGCTGGACAGGCCTGGGGCAGTGTCCAGGGTGGCCTCAGCCTGTGTGTTTATCATAGCTGGGCTTTTGCTTCTGGTGACCTGAACGTGGTGAGCAGTGAGGGTGTGACCGAGGGAAGCTGGGAGTGTCTCCACCAGGGAGGGGCCCAAGCCTGTGCAGGGCCTGGTTCCTCACAGTGGCCTTGGACAAGCCAGTGAGGGTGCCCCCGCACCTCCTGCCCACCCCCTCCCTGTGAGGCCCCCACCCGTCCCTGGCTCAACTCCGAAGCTGTTGCCGTCAGCTCTTCTGGACACCAAAGCACAGCACATAGTGTCACTGGCTTGACAGAGCCACTCCCAGAGGGAGCCAGGATGTCCCACAAGGGGACCCTGCCCCATTCTGCCTCCCTCCTGAGCAAGTGGTAACCTGGCAGGCAGCCCGGGGCTATGGCCAGTTCCAGCTGGGGTAGCTCTGTAGAGACCCTCTTTTAGCTATAGTGACAGATCCAGTTTGGCAAAGAGGGAAACTTCTAGAAGGCAGAACAGAACAGGGCTGTGCGTTTGCTGCCCTGTGAGGCACAGTGGACCTGGACTTCCTGGAGCGGACACATGGACACGTGATGGGGCACCTACCATGCTTTCCGTGGACTTCGTGGCAACTCCCAGCAGAAGGCCAGCCAGGAGGGCGAGGCTCCGCAGTGCCATGCGGGGTACCAGGAGGGCGGGGCCTGCAAGGGGAGGGGAACATGGGAAGGACGGGGCTTGCAAGGGGAGGGGCATATGGGGAGGGCGGAGCTTGCAAGGGGATGGGCACATGGAGAGGGCGGGGCTTGCAAGGGGAGGGGCACATGGGGAGGGCGGGGCTTGCAAGGGGGAATAGGAGGGAGATTAGGAGGAGGGCGGGGCCTGCAAAGGGGGCGCGGCCAAACCGGGAGGAGCTCCGGGGCAGCAGGGAGGAGGGCTGCAGTGGTGCGCCGCAGACCCCGCCTGTCAGGGCAGGAGTGGTGCAGGCGGGGCCCTTACCTGCCCCTCCGGGGTGGGAGCCACCGACATCAGGCCCTTGCCTGTCCTGGGTGGTCAGTGGTCAGCGCGGCCGGAGCTCATGGGCCCGAGAGGAGCCCTGCGGACCTGCGCGAAAAGGCGAGGCAGGGTATGGACAGCTGCGAGCCGTGGCCTGCGGGACCGTGTCTACTTGCGTGGGGCTCAGCCCCTTCCCCGACGGCATCTGGCCGTCTTGGCTCAGTCGGGACCTTAGGAGCCGAGGGCGGTCGCCCCTGTCACGAAGACACATCCTGTCCCAGCGAAACCCTAATTCGTGTCGGGGGCATTTCCACCCAGTAGCTTCCGGAGGGGCCGCGGGGAGCCTCTGGGCGACTCGGGCCCATCTGGGACCCTCCTCTCCAAAGCTTTCTTTTTCAGGACGGAGGAAGGCATGAAGACGTCATCTCGGGGTGATAAAAGGAAGCATCGGAGCCAGCGCCCGGGGGCCAGGCGAGGCCGGTGACGGGACCCCACACAGAGCGCGCAGGCGCGACACACGCTGAACCCCTCGATAGCCAGCCGTGTGACTCACATTTCCAGTGTGCAGGAAACCACGCTCCACCCCGCACAACCCTTGCAGAAACACTATTTGTAATATTTTCAACAGATTGCTGCTGACTTGCAAGGCGGTAATCAGAACCACAGTCTGTCCTAAGCACGCATGCGCAAGTATCTAGACACAAAAAGGTTACCTCCGACGCGACCTGGCGACGCAGCTGCAGGCAGCCTCCAACTCGGGACCAACGTCAACAGCAGCGGCCGTCACTTCCCGGTGGGTCCTCGGACAGAAGGCACGCAAGACGCCTCGGCTTAGGCCGGGGATGCGGAACTGCTCTCGGACTGGCCTCCGTGGTGGACAGCTACCCACATGGGGGTTGTGGGAAGAGACGGTTGTGGGCCCCGCGCAGCTGAGAGCTGCAGGGGGGTGAAGGCTGAGGTGGCTGCAGCTGCAGTCCCCTCAACAGGATGTCACTCTACCCTGGGTTCAGGCCAGAGCCACCGGCAAACCGGCCCGGCAGGAGGAACCCTGTCCCGCAAAGCCTCCCTGAGCAACCCCCCTGATCCGGGGGTATCTCCCTTCTTTAAACACAGTTTCAGGCAGCCGCGCATTAAACATGCGTGCTCTCCCCAGACTCCCGCCTCTTCTCCGTGATGGGAATGAAGTCCTTGTAGATAGCGACATATTGGTGACACGGTGGCAGCACACTCCCCACCTACAGGACGTGATCAAGTCTTTCCTTTTTGTCCCTTTGACACCTGCTGGCAGAGAGCATCTTCCCCCACCCCGCAGAGAACCCTGGACATCATGGACCCTAAGAGGCATCCCCGGAGTCACAAAACACCATTTCAGTTCAGGAATCAAAGTCCAAGATTTCAATCAACCCTTTCACCTGCTATTTAGTCAACTTCATTAAGGCATAATTTACATAAAATAAACCACATCCACTTAAAGTGAGTTCTGACGAACTGTACTGCTCGCCTGTGAAGCTGCCACCAGAACCAAGACAGGGTGTCGCCACCACACGTACCCCTCTGCAGTCCCTCCTCCCTCGATCCCTGGCCCCAGGCGGCCACTGAGCTGATCTTATCCCTGCAAATCAGCCTGTGTGTTCTGTAATTTTACACAAATGGATCATATGATACCCACACTCTGTGTCCGGCTCCTTCCGCTCAGCCTAACGACCTCCAGATGCATCTGTGTTTTTTGCGCTGAGCTCTGCGGCCCAAGGGTCCTCCACTGTGTGGCCATGCCATCTCCCTTACCCATTCACCTGCTGCCAGATACCTGGGGTGTTTCTGGCTTTCAACGACTGTGAGTCTTCAAGTCCTACAGACATCCTTGTACACGTCTTTATGTGAACGCTGTTTGCATTTCTCCTGGGTAATACCCAGGAGTGGGATGGCTGGATCACAGGGAGGTTGATGTGTAACTTTCAAAGAAACTGCTAAACCATCTTCCCCGGTGGCTGTACTGTTTCCCCTTCCCATCAACAGTGGGGAGGGCTCTGCTGCTGTGTCCTCAAACACATCCCCTGATGTATGGACAGGTGTGCAACAGTATCTCACTGCCGTTACAATTTGCATTCCCCTGAAAACAGATGATGGTCAGCATCTTTTCATGTGTTCATTAGCCATGTATAGATCTTTTGTGAAGAGTGTGTTCACATCTTTTGCCCACTTTGTTTTGTTTACTTGGGTGATCTTCCCATTATTGAGTTGCAACAGTTCTTTTTTTTTTTTTTTTTTTGATACAGTGTTGCTTTGTTGCCCAGGCTAGAGTGAGTGCCGTAGCATTAGCCTAGCTCACAGCAACCTCAAACTCCTGGGCTCAAGCGATCCTTCTACCTCAGCCTCCCGAGTAGCTGGGACTACAGGCACGTGCTACCACGTGCCCGGCTAATTTTTTCTGTATATTTTTAGTTGGCCAATTAATTTCTCTCTATGTATAGTGGAGATGGGGTCTCACTCTTGCTCAGGCTGGTTTCGAACTCCTGACCTCGAGCAATCCACCCACCTCGGCCTCCCAGAGTGCTAAGATTACAGGCGTGAGCCACCGCGCCCAGCCAGTTGCAACAGTTCTTTAAATATTCTTCATCCGATATATGTATCGCAAATATTTTCTCTCATTCTGTGCCTTGCCTTTTCATTTTCTTATGGGTATCTTTAGAAGAGCAAATGTTTTCCTTTTAATAAAGTTTTTGATAAAATTGAATGCATCCATGGTTCCTTTTATAGGTCTTGCTTTTTGTGTCCTAAGAAATCTTTGCTTTGGCCGGGCACGGTGGCTCACGCCTGTAATTCTAGCACTCTGGGAGGCCGAGGCAGGAGGATCATTGGAGGTCTGGAGTTCGAGACCAGCCTCAGCAAGAGCGAGATCCCCGTCGCTCCTAAAAACAGAAATAAATTAATTGGCCTAAAAATATATAGAATATTTTCTATATATTTTCTAAAAATATATAGAATATTTTCTATATATTTTCTAAAAATATATAGAAAAAATTAGCCAGGCATGGCGGCACATGCCTGTAGTCCCAGCTACTCGGGAAGTTGAGGCAGGAGGATTGCTTGAGCCCAGGAGTTTGATGTTGCTGTGAGCTAGGCTGACACCACGGAACTCTAGCCCGGGCAAGAGTGAGACTCTGTCTCAAAAAAAAAAAAAACAAGAAATCTCTGCCTTGACCACAAGGTCACTAAGATTTTCTGTTTTCTTCCAGAGGTGTCACAGCTTAGCTTTCACATTTTGAGTTACTTGTGTGTATGGTGCGACATAAAGGCCAAGGTTCAATTTTTTTTTTGAGACAGAGTCTCGCTTTGTTTTACAGGCTAGAGTGAGTGCCGTGGCGTCAGCCTAGCTCACAGCAACCTCAAACTCCTGGGCTCAAGCGATCCTCCTGCCTCAGCCTCCCGAGTAGCTGAGACTACAGGCATGCACCACCATGCCCAGCTAATTTTTTCTATATATATTAGTTGGCCAATTAATTTCTTTCTATTTATGGTAGAGACGGGGTCTCGCTCTTGCTCAGGCTGGTTTCAAACTCCTGACCTCGAGCAATCCACCCGCCTCGGCCTCCCAGAGTGCTAGGATTACAGGTGTGAGCCACTGCGCCTGGCCCCAAGGTTCAATTTTTCTCTGTGTATGTCCAGTTTTTCTGGCACCATGTGTTAAAAATATCTTTCTTTTCACATTTAATTATGCCGGCATCTTTGCTGAAAATCAATTGACTGTAAGTGTATAGGTCTGCTTGTGGACTTCTGTTCCATCCACCTGTATGTCTGTTCTTCACCAATACCACACTGACTCCATCATGGAGGCTGTGCAGAGAATTTGAAATCAGGGCATATAAGCTCTGCTTTAATTGCTTTGGCAATTCTAGGTCATATGCATTTCCATATTTTAGAATAATTGTCAATTTCTACAAAAAAGCCTGCTGGAATTTTGACCAGGAAAACTGACATTTTAACCATATCGGGTCTTCTAATCCATGAACGTGCTATCTCTGTTCTTTTCAAGTCTTCTTTAATTTCTCTCAGTGTGTTCTGTGGTTTTCAGTGAAGAGGTCTTGCACATCTTTTCTTTTTATTTTTTTTTTGAGACAGAGTCTCACTCTGGTGACTAGGCTAGAGTGCAGAGGTGTCAGCCTAGCTCACAGCAACCTCAAACTCCTGGGCTCAAGCGATCCTCCTGCCTCAGCCTCCCAAGTAGCTGGGACTACAGGCATGCACCACCATGCCCAGCTAATTTTTTCTGTATATTTTTAGTTGGCCAATAAATTTCTTGAAAATTTTAGTAGAGATGGGGTCTCGTTCTTGCTCAGGCTGGTTTCGAACTCCTGACCTTGAGTGATCCTCCTGCCTCAGCCTCCCAGAGTGCTAGGATTACAGGCATGAGCCACCACACCTGGCTGGTAGGTAGGTTTTTGATAATTAATGCAATTTCCTTAACAGATAGAGGGCTATTCATATTTTCCGTAACTTTTGGTAAGTTATATTTTTCAAGGAATTTATCCATTTCATTGAAGCTACCACATTTACTGGCCCCAAATTGTTCATAATGGTCTCTGATTATCTTATGATAATGACTACAGGATCCTTAGAAGTCATGCCGTTTTTTTTTTTTTTTTTTTTTTTTTTGAGACAGGGTCTCGCTCTGTCACCCAGGGGTAGAGTGCAGGCATCATCATAGCTCACACTCCTGGGCTGGAGCATCCTCCTGCCTCAGCCTCCTGGGTAGCTGTGACTATAGGCGCCCACCACCACACCTGGCTAATTTTTTTCTTTCTTTTTATAGAGACGGGGTCTTGCTCAGGCTGGTCTTGAACTCCTATCCTCAAGCAGTCCAGGTGTGAGCCACCTCATCCAGTCAATAAAGCCTTATCTTCCCTGGGCAGGAGTCAGATATCTAACTTACAAATGAAGACAGTCTCTGTGTTGACCCCGAGGAAGCAAACTGAGGATGCATGCTAAAACATTCCTTTTGGTTAAGAATCTGAGTCTAGGTTCAAGAAGATAAATTTAAGACAATAAGTTATATTTAACATTATTGTAGTACCATCTTTTGTCTTTAAATAATTCACTAAATTATCAAATTAATAATTATCTCAGTTTATTCTTCTATGAAATACAGTTTTCTAGCCTTAGAACTGTGTGACCCTAGGGTTGGCCTTTTATGCCCATGTTAGTTTAAGAAGGATCCAGAAGTCTCTTTTGGCTATAGATCCTGGGTCTCCAAGCAATGTCAACCTGTTCATTGTCTAACAACAGCCAGAACCAACACTTATATAGCACTTAGAGAGCAAAATTAGCTTATACTTGTAAATCACCTTGAAAGATTTTGGGCACACAGTAAGTGCTTTTTTACAATCTAATATATTTTTACTTTATTTTATATCAGAATATTATGGTGGTATGAACAGTTTGGTTATATAAACTGCTTATGTACAGTTCGAGTCAAAGTGTGCCCATCCCCCAGAGAGTGTGCATTGTACTGTCAGGTGTGAATTTACTCATCCCCTCTGCCACCCTCCCACCTGTGTGACTTCCAATGAGTTTTATTTCCATATGTGCACATAAGCATTGTTTGATTAGTTCCAATTTAATGGTGAGCACATATGGTGTTTGTTTTTCCATTCTTATGATACTTCACTTAGAAGAATGATTTCCAGTTCCAATGAGGTTAATACAAGAGGTATTAGTTCACCATTTTTTTAACCCTTTGCACTCGGATGTCGAGTGTGACTGGACACGGTTAGGTAGAATAAAGTAACTGAGAAAAAAGCAAGCAAGTGCAAAGGGTTAATGACTGAGTAGTACTCCATGGTATACATATACCACATTTTATTTAATATTAATCCACTTGTGTACTGATGGCCACTTGGGTTTCCACATCTTTGCAATTGTGAATTGTGCTGTTATAAACATTCGGGTGCAGGCGTCTTTTTTATAAAATGTGATTTTTTTCCTTCGGGTAAATATCCAATAGTGGGATTTGTGGATCAAATGGTAGGTCTACTTTTAGTTCTTTGAGGTATCTCCATACTACTTTCCATAGAGGTTGTGCTAGTTTGCAGTCCTACCAACAGTGTATAAATGTTCCTATCTCTCTGCATCCATGCCAGCATTTGTTGTTTTGGAATTTTTTGATAAAAGCCATTCTCACTGGAGTTAGGTGATATCTCACTGTGGTTTTGATTTGCATTTCCCTGATGATTAGAGACACTGAGTATCTTTTCATATGTTTGTTGGCCATTAGTCTATCTTTTTTGGAAAAGTTTCTGTTCATGTCCTTTGCCCACTTTTTAATGGGGTTGTTTGATTTTTTCTTGCTAATCTGCTTGAGTGTTTTTATAGATTTTGGCTATCAGCCCTTTATTGGATGTATAGCATGCAAATATTTTCTCCCATTCTGTAGGTTGTCTATTCGCTCTACTGATTATTTCCTTGGCTATGCAGAAGCTTTTTAATTTGATCAGGTCCCATTTATTTATTTTTGTTGTTGCTATGATTGCTTCTGGGGTATTCTTCATAAATTCTTTGCCTAGGCTGATGTCTATAAGAGTTTTTCCAACATTTTCTTCTAGAAGTTTTATAGTTTCATGCCTTAGGTTTAAGTCTACTGTCCATTGTGAATTAAATTTGTGAGTGGTGAGAGGTGCGGATCCTGTTTCAGTCTTCTACATGGGGCTATCCAATTTTCCCAGCACCATTTATTGAATAGGGACTTTTTTCCCCGTTGTATGTTTTTGTCCATGTTGTCAAAGATCAGATGGCAATATGAGGATGGTTTTAGACCTGGGTTCTCTGTCCTCATCCACTGGCTTATGTGTCTGTTCTTGTGCCAATACCATGCTGTTTTGGTTACTATAGCCTTGTAGCATAGCTCCCTTCTGGGTGTTCTTTGAGCAATAAGCACATGGAAAGTGTCCAACATCATTGTGTGTCAGAGAAACGCAAATTAAAGCCACTAGGAAACAATTCTGTGTCTCACCTGTGAGGGGAGATACTGAACAGCTGGAACTTTCACACCCTAGATATGGCAGAATCACTCTTAGGTATTTTCCCAAGAGAACTGCAAACATGTGCCCACAAAACACATGTACAAAAATGTGCATAACATCTTTAGTCGTCAACACTGGAAACCCACCCAAGCACCATTACAGGAAGGATGAGCACACCGTGGCACAAACCCACATCAGCTGCCAATGCAGTGACTAGGATAAATCTCAAAAACCATTCGCTGAGTGAAAGATGGCAGACATAAAACTGTATGTGATGTGTGACTCCATTGAACTCAGGAATGGGGTACAATCACAACAGCGCTTGTTTTTTGAGCAGTGGCTGGAAACGCTTATGAGGTGAGCTTCAAGGATGACAGGCAGGTTCTATGTCATGATAGATGTGTGGGTTACACATACTGATGCATTTGTCAAAACCAATGGAACTGGACATTTACGATCTGTGCATTTCACTGTATGTAAATTATACCTCAGTAACTGAAAAATGCAATTCATTTTATATTTTGAAAATCTTATTAGAATAAAAAAGCTAAATAATGGGATGAAAATTTCTACAAGGCAATTAAAAATTTGGTCGGAATTTAAATTATAATACATGTTCTTTCACAACTCCTATTTTTCCTTAGAAGAATTGGTTTCAATGAAGAAATAATGCCTCAGATCACCGTGATTTTGCATTAGTCACATATGAAGGTAACTATAAGTAAAATTTTATTTTGGTCAGGCAATAATAAGGGGTTAGGTGTTGGCAGGACGACCCTATAAACAGCAACCATCTGCTGGGGGTAGACCACACCCATACTCCTGGTAACTCCAGCCTCCCAGGCAGCTGCAGCTGAAAAAGGGAGGTGGGTAGGTGACACATTGGCTTGTCTGTCACACTGTGGAACCTTGGAGAACACAGCACAGGAGGGCTGGCTGGAGCCTCCACTGTGTCCACCTAGGTACTGCTGGTCATCTTCACAGCAAGCAAAGGAAGCCAACATGAAATGTGGTTTTCAGGGACAAATTAGAACTGTCTAGGGGTCCTATAAACACATGCCTCTCAATCTCAAAATCCCATCTCTTGCTTTGATAGAAAACAAACGCCGTAAACTATTTGATTGGATGTAAATGAAACACCCTACTCTGTTGACAAGCATGGCAGATGCCAAGAGTAAGTCTGCTGGCTCTGTGGACTTGGCACACCCACGTGGGGCCTACCTATGGGGCTCTGTGGGCTTTCCCCACTCCCCACTCCACCTGAGGGATGCGCAGGTAGTGCAGGGAGGGGCTGAAAGGTACCTTCACGGTCAGCAGGATGCCGCCTGCGGACCAGAGGGCGCAGGTGATTGGCCATCAAGACACCTGCTTGCTCGGCTCTTGGGAGGAATGTTGGGGACAGGATGAGTGTGTGTCGGGAAAAGAAACTTTCTGCATAACTCTGATTTTCTTTCTTTCTATGAGCTTCTACAAGCAACGGGACCATGAACAACCCTGGCTGCACACAAGCTGCTGTTCAGCGGCTCCTAAAGGGCGTGGGGGGCCGGGGTGCTCAGGGCACCGGGAAGCGCACGCTCCCTCCGCGGGGTCCCGGGCTCTGCCCTAGCCGTGCGCTGTAGCTACAGAGAGAAACGGAACAAAAACGGGGCCAAGATGACATCTTCAAATGTAATAGGACGAGGCGGTTAAGAATTCAGTCCCAAAGTAGTGTTTTGGGGGGAGAAGTTGCATTTGCCAAAATGCCACGCTGCGAAATGCTGTGAGAAACGTCCCCAAACCACCAAAGAGCCGGCGGATCGCTACGCGACAACAACGTCCTGGAGACACCTACACCGCGCGACCAGACCTGGACCCCCTCGTGGCGACAAAGTGGCAAAAAACGAGTCCTGACACCTCCCGGGAAAGAGACGCGCGGCGACCGACCTCCCGGACGCCTCCCGCGCGCGGACCCTTGTCCGCCGCTCCCAGCCGCCGCCCTCGGCCGGTCTCCCGCCCGGTCCCTCGGTACCCCGGTGCCAGCCGCCGCCGTCGGCCGGTCCCCCACCCCGGTCCCCCGCTCCCAGCCGCCGCCCTCGGCCGGTCCCCACCCCGGTCCCCGGCTCTCAGCCGCAGCCCTCAGCCGGTCCCCCGCTCCCAGCCGCCGCCCTCAGCCGGTCCCCTACCCCGGTCCCACACTCCCGGCCGCCGCCCTCAGCCGGTCCCCTACGCCNGTCCCCTACGCCGGTCCCCCGCTCCCAGCCGCCGCCCTCAGCCGGTCCCCCACCCCGGTCCCCCGCCCCCAGTCTCCCGCTCCCAGCCGCCGCCCTCGGCCGGTGCCTTGCCCCCGGCCACCGCCCTCAGCCGGTCCCCGGTCCTCAACCCCCAAGCCCGGGCGGCCGCCGCCCTCACGTCCGCCCCCAGTCCCTCACTCACCCCCGCGCCCTCCGGCTCCTCTTTCGTACCCCCCGCCCTCCAGGCAGCAGCGCCGCGCCCCCTGGGACTTGTAGTCTCTCCCCCACCCACGCCCGGGCACCAGGCCGTGCAGCTCCCAGCCGAAAACTACAACTTCCGGCGGCCCCTGCGAGTGGCGCCTTCACCTGGTGGCTTCCGGCACCGGGTTCTCGCGAGGCGCCCTGTGAAGTATACAGGGCTGGTGAAGGAGAGGAAAGGACTATATTCCCCAACATTCCTCGCGCGCCGGCCGTCTTTGGCGTTTCCCCGGCATGGCGGAGGTTGGCGCGGAGGCCCGTGTGGGTCGAGGGTGGCGAGGGCACGTTAACGTTCACCACACATTTTATTTGTTTAGGCAAAGATAGGGTACTGCAGTTTGTAACCGAGGCAATTCTGGGTGCGCAGCTGGCCTTCGGTTTTATTAACATTAGAGAAAATCAGCAGGTGCAGCTTGCTTTACAAAACACACGTGAAAGTTATGTCATAGAAGCTTCTTAGGGGCAAATGGCATTTAAAATACAATAGAAAGGCCGGGCGCGGTGGCTCAAGCCTGTAATCCTAGCTCTCTGGGAGGCCGAGGTGGGCGGATCGTTTGAGCTCAGGATGTTCGAGACCAGCCTGAGCAAGAGCGAGACCCCATCTCTACTATAAATAGAAAGAAATTAATTGGCCAACTAATATATAGAGGAAAAGATTAGCCGGGCATGGAGGCACATGCCTGTAGTCCCAGCTACTCGGGAGGCTGAGGCAGCAGGATTGCTTGAGCCCAGGAGATTGAGGTTGCTGTGAGCTAGGCTGACGCCACGGCACTCACTCTAGCCTGGGCAATAAAGTGAGACTCTGTCTCAAAAAATAAAATAAAATACAATAGAAAGCTTAGGATCGGATGGATGACCACAGCCAAAATGCATCAGTGAAGTTGAAATCTGTTTCCTAATGTGCCTTTTGTAAAAGCTTGATTTTCCTACCCAGGGCTGCACTTGGTCCCACTGAAGGGCTGGGCAGGGAAAACGTCTGCTATCTCTGCGTGCAATTCCTGATGGGAGTCCAAGGAAGGCATCTGTTCTTAAGCCAACTTGTAGGCCGTATCTCGGCCACTTCTGAGACCTCTGGCAGCTTCTTAGGGGCGTCTCCTGCGTGGGGGTCAGGAATAAAGAGACTTGCAGGGCCCGGTCTGCCCACAACCACACCGCCGCCCCTTCAGCGTGCAGGCTGCTGGGGAGAAGGTGTGCCTGGGACCCCTGCCCTGCACCGTCCTATAAGCTACAGGTTCCAGGAGGGTGGGGTTGGCCCCCCAGAGAGCCGCAGTCAGAAAAGGACACTGGGTGTGTCAAGGCAGTTGCTGGGCTGCTTCCTGTGCCATGGGGTGGGACTGGTTTTCCTCCCCTGGTGTGTGCTGTCTGGGCAGCAGAGTCTGGCTCATGAATCTAAACAGAGAGATGTGCGACCTTGGCCTGGACAGGGAAGGGCGCCTTGGGCAGACCCCTGTCGGTGCTGCTGGCTCTCTGCAGGCCGTCCTGCACTTCCACGGCATGAGGATGCCTGGGGGCTTGTATGAGTTGATGGGAAAGACAGAAGGGCATGACCTCAGTTTCTCTGAGCTGGTGAAGCCGGTCAGACTGGTCAGGGTTCTCCAGGCCACCTTTACCCTTCCCGCTAAAGCTCCACCCTGTGGCCTCGCTGCTCTGAGAACTCGCGGGTGGGGAGGGGGCTGTGAGGGCTGGGGGTCTAGGGAGGCTGGACTGTCTCGCTTCCCAGGCTGGCATTGTCCCAGCAGGATGACGCCATGCAGGTGGAATTTCCTGTTGTTGGTCTCAGGCTCGGTCTCCCAACCGCCTCTAGAGAAAAAGAACAGCTGTGTGCATCCCGCAGTGCTGACAACTTGCCCGCAAATCCTTTTAAAGGACCTCCCTGAAAGAATTGTTTAAACACACACCTACAATTCTTCTTTCAAAGGCTTGGAAGGGGATCCTGTCAGGGTCTCTGGGGCTGTGCCTGCTGGGCCCTCTTTTCTGGCCGGGCCAGTGGCAGGGGGCAGATAGGGCATGTAGGCAGAGAGGGCACAGGTGCCACAGATGCTGCTGGCCCTCCCAGCAAACCACGCCCCACTCGAGGATGCAGCCCCGGCTGCCTGTTTCCCCGCTGACCTCTGTGCTCAGCACCCGTGCAGCGAGAGCGCTTGGGGTTGTCTTCTGTGTGGACTCTCCCAGGATTTCCACCCCAGGTTTAACGTCCAGACATTTCACTGGAAATAGAGGGCCAGTCTTACAGTGTGAAGGTATTTTCTAAGCAAGAGTTTTGGAGACAAGGGGACAGTCATGTTTGTGTCCTCTTCTCTTTGAAAGGACAGTGTTTGCCTGAGGTTCGATCCCAGGGGCCCCTTGGGGGCCTCCGTGGCAGGAGTTGATGGTGTCTCTACCATGACTCTTGCCAGCACCTTGCCCAGGAGAGCCCCTCAGTATCTGAGGCTCGGGCAGAGCACCCAGCACCCGTGGGTTCAGGGACGGAAGCAGGTTTTCAGAACAATTCGATCCTCGATTGTGGTGACCAAACCCAGAACCAAACTGTGTCTGTGGATGGGGCACCTCTGGGTGCCAGTCTGGCTAAGAGGAACCAGGAAAACCACTACACTCAGGACCACAGGAAGGTCTCCCCTCTGACATCCAGCCTGCGCTACTGTGCTCTTCTGCTGTCCGCAGGCGACTCCTCTGGGGCCCTGGGCCTGCTGTGCCAGGGCTGAGCCTCTGTCTCCACTTCCCAGACTGTTTTCTGTGGGCCGGTGGACCCAATGTTTAGTGTTTTCCAGATCGTGTTGTTGCTGAAGCTGCCTGTGTCAGCCTGTGGCCCTGGGTGACTGTTTTTTTGTCCTAGAGCTTGGTGGGCAGCGCCCCATCCCCTTGTTCACTCAGGGTGGTCCGATCCTCCCTAACCAGTGGCCCCTGTCAAGAGAAGAGGGTCAAGAGAGGTGCTAGGGGAGGCAGGACATGGGGCTTACCTTGGGGCTGGGCTGCAAGCGGAGCTGGGCCCACCCCAGCACCCACCCTCTTTTGCCAGGGCTCTCACCTGCAGCCCCAGGCTGGTGTCAGGGAGCAGAGCACCCGCTGTCTGAGCGCACCCCCCTCTGGAGTGAGCAGTGGGGTGTCTGGTCCCCTCCCAGGGCAGGGGAAGCCCCGGAACACCCAAGAAGCTGTTTTCAGGGTGAGGGGCAAATAGTGAGTATTGAGCAAAAGATGGTGCCAGGTAAAGGTTCTGATCGGCCATAGCCCAGACAAGGCCAGGCGAAATGTCCCTGGAATAGTCTAATTTAAATTGGAATATAACCCACAAGCTGCACATTCCGAAGACTATGAAAGAATATAAGATCCTGTTAGGTGGAAAATACAAGAGCAACCCTTAGGGTGCCATCAAGCTGAAGAAAAATCTCTAAACTGAAACAGAAAATATGTTCACTGTCTATCTTAAGGGCCACGGAAATGCAGAACCCCGTATACAGGTCAGGTGGGGGGTGCCAGGTCTGGAAGCCACAGGGAGGGATGTGGGTTGTGAGCAGGTGCCCAGTACAGGTCACTGGGGATCCCACAGAAAGTTCCAGGGTCCAGGTAACTCCCTCTGCCGGCTGAGCTGTTTGTCTCCCTGAGCGGCAGCACTTTCCGCCCCAGGGAGAGTTCAAATTCCGTACTGGAAGGGCGAGGGGAATTAAAGAGTTGTGTGCTAATATGTGTTGTGTTAAAATGGAATCAGCACCTATTTTATGTTTGTAACTTTTCTTTTTTTCTTTTTTTTTGAGACAGGATCTTGCTCTGCCACCCAGGCTGGAGTGCAATGGTGCTATCACAGCTCACTGCAGTCTCAAATTCCTGGGCTCAAGCAATCCTCCTGCCATGCCTGGCTAATTTAAAAAAGAATTTTTTTTTTTTAAGAGACAGGGTTTCACTGTGTTGCCCAGGCCGATCTCAAACTCCCAGCCTCGATCTTTAAGGTGAAATCTCAGTATATTTATGTACATATAGCCTTGGAAACCATAAGAGAATTTTAGGAATAAACCATGTATATTTTTAATTGGCCTTGGTATATATCAGTTATTTAGTTGGTATGATTTTGTTAATTCAAAGTTCTTAAAAAAAAAATGCTTAAAAAGAAGATAAAGGCTGGGCTCGGTGGCTCACGACTGTAATCCTAGCACTCTGGGAGGCCGAGGTGGAAGGATCGCTAAAGGTCAGGAGTTCGAAACAAGCCTGAGCAAGAGCGAGACCCTGTCTCTACTAAAAATAGAAAGAAATTAATTGGCCAACTAAAAATATGTAGAAAAAAATTAGCCGGGCATGGTGACGTGTGCCTGTAGTTCCAGCTACTCGGGAGGCTGAGGCAGGAGGATAGCTTGAGCCCAGGAGTTCAAGGTTGCTGTGAGCTAGGCTGACGCCACGGGACTCTAGCCCGAGCAACACAGTGAGATTCTGTCTTAAAAAAAAAAAAGAAGAAGATAAAAATATACATTATAAATATAGTGAAAAATATTTGAAAGTGGGCAGAAGACATGGAGACATTTCATTGAAGACATGCAGACGGTAAACACGCAGAGTTAAAAGTTCAACATCATCTGCTCAGGGAAAGGTAAACTAAGAGCACCTGAGAGATCACCGCACTCTGAGAGAACGGCTAGAATCAGACCCATAGTGACACCTCCAAGTGCTGGCAAGGACGCGGAGAAACCGATCCCTCACGCATTGCCGGAGGCAGGGTAAAATGGTATGGCAGCCACTGTGGAAACCTGTTTGACGGTTTCTTGAAAAAACTAAATGTGGGCCAGGCACAGTGGCTCACACCTATAATCCTAGCACTCTGGGAGGCCGAAGCGGGCGATCGTTTGAGCTCAGGAGTTTGAGACCAGCCCGAGCAAGAGCGAGACCCCTGTCTCTAATAAAAAATAGAAAGAAATTACTTGGACAGCTAAAAAGATAATAGAAAAAAAATTAGCCAGGATGGTGGCCCATGCCTGTAGTCCCAGCTACTCGGGAGGCTGAGGCATGAGGATTGCTTGAGCCCAGGAGTTTGAGGTTGCTGTGAGCTAGGCTGACGCCACCGCACTCTAGCCCAGGCAACAAAGTGAGACTCTGTCTAAAAAAAAAAAAAAAACTAAACATGCGCTTACCGTATAACCCAGTAGTCACATTCCTGGCCATTTACTCATCTCAGAGAAATGAAAACTTATCTTCACATAGAAACCTGCACGAAATTGCTTGCAGCTTTATTGGTAATGGCCAAAAGCTGGGAACAGCCAAAATGTCCCTCAGCAGGGGACTGGGTGAACCCACCCGTGGTGCAGCCACCACCCAGACGCCGCCCAGCCACCAGGAGGAGACGGCTGTCCACTCTCGGACGACCTGGACGGATCTCAGGGGCATTTGCTGGGCGAAAAACATCTAGTCTCAAAAGGCCATGCTGTGACTCCACCGATCTAACGCTCTCCAGGTGACAATGGCGGAGCTGGAGCACTGACCACCGTGGATGGCGGGGCCTGGGGGGTGCGGGCAGGGGGCGGGATGGAGGCTGGAGGGAGGTCGGGGGGATGGAACATTCTGGAGGGGTGCCCACAGGAGCCACACATGCAGTGCCAGTGACGGCTTCCCGGCTGTGACTTTATGTGAGGTGTCACTGCTGGGGAGGTCGGGTGGGGCACACAGGCTGTGTGGTCATCTCTGCCCCACCTGAGGCTCCTCTGCTCTGGCTGGACTTGGCAACCTCTGGGTCTTTGACTCCCGTTCTTTTTCCTGTAGCGTGGCTGCTTGGACAAAGAGTTTACAGGCCTGTAGAGGATTCATCACTTCAGAAAGAGGGGAAACTGAGGCAGAGCCCCCAACAGCTCTGAGGCTCCTTCTCAGGGCCCCAGGACCCAGTGTGAGCAGCTCAGCTGTGGAGTCACCAAAACAGTGGGTCCCTGCCTGCCAAGGGGCTCCCTGGAGAGCAGCGTCTGCCTTGCATCACCTGGAGAAGGCGGGTCCCCCGGGGGCGGCGTGCCCAGGCTTGCCGGCTTCCCGCCGCTCGAGGGGACCCAGCCATCCGCACTTCGCTCCCCGAGGGGCTGCTCTTCCCGGCAGGCGGCCCCTCCGTCTCCATGGCGAGAGGCTCTCGCAGCTTCCTGGGAAGGTGCTTGCTTGGTCTCCACGCAGCTGCTGCCAGGCTCTGGATGGGCAGGGACAGGCAGGCTCAGACCCGGCCGGGTGCCTGGTGCCCCCACAGGGCACAGAGCCTGGCCTCGGCCCCCTGTGGAGCCCTGTGCCCCCCACAGCACTCTCTGTCCTTCGTCCCCCACCTGCAGGGGGGAGCAGGTGAAGGAGGAGCAGGTGAAGGTCGTTAGCTCTTCCCCAGGCTAGGCTGGGCTGTCAGCCCGTTAATCACCCTAATTAGGAGGAGGCTGCAAGAGTGTTTACCTGACACCTCCGCCCAGCCAGGGCCTCTCCTGGGCTGGAGCTCAGTCCCCGCCTGTGCAGAGCCCCAGGCTTCCGGAACCCGCCCTGCGGTTGCCTGAGACACGACTGACCCCTGGGACACGGTGCAGGGTGGGGCTGGCAGAAGAGGGCCCTGGCCCTGAGGTCACTGTGCCTCCCGGTCTGAGTTTGCCGGCCCCGCTTGGCCCACGCCCTGGCAGCCGGCCAGTGTCCCCTTCCCAGAGCCTCAGAGCACAGCCACACGGAGGCCAGTCCCTTCTGCAGAAACAGGCTCCTCTGTCGCCAGGAAACCCCCGAAGGCTGCAGGACGGCTTCGCCCACACGCACGGGAAGCTGAGGTGACCCCAGCCACGGCTGCCTTGGGGGTTCGGTGCTCCCGGCTGGGGACAGGGGGCTGCCCGGCGGCCTCTACCCTCACTTGGTGGCCTGCGTGGGGCCCAGGCGGGACCCCGGCCTCCCGCTTGGGCTCAGCGGCCTTCATACCTGAGCCTCAGACTCGCACCTGAGGCGGGGGCTGTGGAGGTGGAAGTCCGGGCATCTGGGCAGACGCTGGTCTCTCGGGGTGACGAGCTCCTGAGCCGCCTGCAGGTGGCGCCTCTCCCCAGCAGGAGCCACGCCGGGTACCACTCCGAGCACCACCACCACCCCTGTAGCCCCAGGGCACCCTGACTCCGGCAAAGGGAGAAAGTCGGGCCGCGTGGGCCTGAGACCTTTCTGGGGAGGGTCTGAGACGGAGTTCTCAGGATCTGGGCGTCGCCCCTCCACGCTGGAGAAGTGGGGGTGCCCTGGAGTGGTGCCGAGGCGGCCATGGCCCAGGCCCGGGAGGGTTGGGGAGAAGGGACCCCCCAACCTTCAACCTGCGACACCAGCCCCTCGAACCCCACACCGCGGCTTCCTGGTGTCCCCCAAACACTTGCCAGCCCCTCGGAGCCCTGGGCCCCATCACACCGCCCTGTGACACGGTGCCTCTGTGACCTCCCCCTTTACTACCGTGTTTCCCCGAAAATAAGACAGGGTTTTATGTTTATTTTTCCTCAAGAAGACGCCCTGGGGCTTATTTTGAGGAGATGCGTTATTTTTTTTTTTAAGTACGGTACAACAATCTACATTTATTCAAATATAGTTAAGTCGTCGTCTTCTGGAACATCATCATCACTCTCCAAACCCCGAATTCCATCCTGAATGTCTTGCGACTCTATTTCCTTTAGAACCATTGGCCCCGATGTCTCATGTCGAGCACTAGAGCTCTCGTGGGGCAGACGAGAAGGGCTGCTTGTCTTCTTTCCCGCTCCACGACGACATGCATGGGTTGTGCAGGTGCGCTGAGTAGCCACGGCCATCACCAGGTCTTATTTTCGGGGTAGGGCTTCTATTGCTCAAATGCTTAGAAATCCCTCTAGGGCTTATTTTATGGGTAGGTCTTATTTTTGGGGAAACACGTTAGCGATAAACACATGACGGTGCAGCTCCTGCTCAGGCTGCTGCCACCTGGGGCTTCTTCCCTCCACCACCCTCCCATGAAGCCTGCCCCACCTGCTCCTCTGGGTCACAGGGCCCCTCGGCTGCCAGGAGGGTTCCTGGTCAGTGCTGGGGCTGGACGTGGGGGTCTGATCCGTGGGTCAGCAGCCGCTCAAGCTTGTCCTGTGACAGACGCCGGGGCCACCGTGTGGGGTGGAAACCGGGCTGCACACCCAGGACCCCCACGCGGGGGCCACGGCCGTCCCAGTGGCCCATGGTGGCCTCTGTGCACCGAAGTGGCTCATTCGCTCAGAGACGCACGTCCAGTGCCTGCTTCGGGCCAGACACTGGTCACTGCGGGGACCCCTGTAAGTCACAGGGGTCGGCCTGAGCTTCGGTGCTGCCAGGATGAGATTTAATTAAATGTGACACAGACAGATGACATGAGTGCGAACATGGAGCTGTTTTATTTTTTTATTTTTATTATTATTTTTTTTGAGACAGAGTCTCACTCTGTTGCCTGGGCTAGAGTGCTGTGGCGTCAGCCTAGCTCACAGCAACCTCAAACTCCTGGGCTCAAGCGACCCTCCTGCCTCAGTTTCCCAAGTAGCTGGGACTACAGGCACGCGCCACCATGCCCTGCTAATTTTTTCTATATATTTTTAGTTGGCCAATTAATTTCTTTCTATTTTTAGTAGAGACGGGGTCTCGCTTTTGCTCAGGCTGGTCTTAAACTCCTGACCTTGAGCGATCCGCCCGCCTCAGCCTCCCAGAGTGCTAGGATTACAGACGTGAGCCACCGTGCCCGGCCCAGAGCTGTTTTATGGACATTAAGGTGGATACTCAGGAAAGACAGGGTGAGGACTCGCGCCCCAGCACTTCCGTGGATGGAGGCGTGAGCAACTCACACGTGGCAAGGCCGTGGTGGCCCTTTCTCTGGAGGCCTCGCTCTTGGCCCCACGCAGGACGGTGGGGATCAAAGCTGAAACGAAACAAGGATCTTTTCAAAACTCTTCCGACTTTGTGCCGTTAACCAGCCGCTCGCCAGACCATCGGCGAAAACGAGCCAACCCGAGAATGGGGTGAACGGTTCCCGCAGAGCGAAACTGGGGCCCAAGCCCAGGGGCCACGGGCTGGCAGCCTCCGGGCATTTGCCACGCGCCACCCCTCCCCACGAGGACTCCCGGGACAAACACGACAGTGACCAAAGGCACTTTCCAGATGGGGTCCAAAAGGCCGGTGGCCTGGTCTCAGAAATGTCTCTAGCACCCTCTCCCGGGGCAGCCGGCCCTTGTGGACAGCCCCGGCCTGGGACCAGCTGGAAGGAGACCGAGCTCCGAGATCCCGGCCGCCCCTCCCACACCACGGTCGCAGCTTCCTGGTCTGTGAGTAGCTCTGGGCTGCTGAGCCACCGGAGCCAGGTGACAAACACCCCTGTTTTCAGCCGCTGTGTGTGGGCCACTGTCACCCAGTGGCAGGAGGGCAGGAGCTAGCACAGGCTGCCGCGAGAATTCAGCGTGCTGGCGGCTGGCGTAGCTGCTGCTACAGAGTCCCGGTCCCTGTGGTCTGTCTGCCAGGTTGGGGACCTGCCACACGGTGCTGGCGTCCGGTCTGGGTTTTGTGGCTTCTGCACACCCCACGTTCCCGGGGGTCTCCCCAGGCCGCCTCCCTCATCCATGAGAGACTCACTGCTCCGAGCTCCAGCCAAGGGGCCAGCGCTGCCGTCCAGAGGCTTTGCCTGTGGATGTCCCGGCGCCAGCCCCTGGGCAGGCCGGAGGAGGAGCGCACCAGGGCGGTGATGTGCGTGTCCTGCATCGGCTGAGACCTGGGTCCACCGTCCCCCACACCTGCTCCGCTGCCTGGGCTGCCATGGGCGCCTCCGACTTTAGGCCCATTTAATACGTAACCCTGGGCACCCAGCCCCACCCTGGGAAAACATTTGTTTGGCAAATAAAGCCTCACCAGGACGAAGGCCTCGGAGGGCTTCTTCCGGCCGCGCGTTGGCCCGTGGGCAACCCCGGCCGCGGCTGACTGGCCCAGGACGCTCGGGGAGGAGGGAGGGGGGTCTGTCTGGGAGGAGGGCAGGGTGGGAGGCTGTGGGCCACAGACCCCTGTGCAGAGGGGCATGGGGAACCCCGGCTGCTGGGATCCGGACCTCCGGCCTGCGTGGGCGTGGGGTGGCCGCCGGCGCCGCCCACACCCCTGAGCCTGGTCTCCGAGTTCTAATGGGGCGATAACTCCAGGAGCCTTCGGGTTAGAGGCCGTGGCCGTAAAGACGCCCGAGGGGGGCGCCCAGTGAGACGGGGCGGCCTCTGGGCTGGGCCCGGCCGAGCTCTGGCCCCCAAAGGCTCTGCAGCCCTGCGGCCACGAGGCCCCCACCCCAGGCTCTGGGGACCGTGTGGGGAGAGGGAGGGGGTGTGTCTGCCCCACAGGCCTGGGTCTCGTTGGAAGGGGCTGAGGCGTGTCCTGGGCACCCCCCAGCCACCTGATTCTGAGGCCACAAAGGTGGTTGAGCTCTCCGCCCCGACCTCAGGCAGGTAGGGGTGAGGGCGGCCTGGGGCTGGTTAATGCCGAGCCTCCACCCGACTGGACTGGGGCAAAATCACCCCCTCCCCAGGCCAGGAGTGGGAGGCGGGCAGACTTTGTTCTCACCCAGACCCCCCCCCCCAGTCGCTAAGCGCAGTTCCTGCAGCCAGAGGGCTCTTGACCTCAGGCTCCTCCTGTCACCTGCACTTGGAGGGGACGCAGCCCCTCGAGCCGCCCCACCTTCCACCCCAACGTGCTGCTGGAAAGCCCAGCCCTGCAGGAAATGCAGCTCCAGGACCCGGAGCCTGTCCCCAGCCAGGGGCCACTCGCCCACTGGGAGAGAGACCCGCAGTTTGCTGGTGCAAATGAGAAGCCCATGGCAGCTTTCAAATGAGCGCGGCTCATGGACAAGAGGCTCTCTCGGCTTCCTGGGAAGGTGCTTGCTGGGTCTCCACAGATGTGCGGGGTCAGGCAGGCTCGGACCCGGCAGGGCACCTGGTACCCCCACAGGGCACAGAGCCTGGCCTCATCTCCCCTGTGGAGCCCTGTGCTGCCCACAGCGCTCTCTGTCAGAGGCTGGGGGAGCAGGTGAAGGTCACAAGCAACAAACACTGGTCGGGTTATCAGCTTGGGGCCCTTGGGGGGTGGTCAGGATGGAGGCAGGAGGGAAATGGGGAAGGGGAGGAAGCAGGGGCCTCACAGCTCTGGCTGGTGCCTCCTGGGCTCCCGGCCTCGCCCCTGGATGTGTAGATTAGATGCAGAATGAGGCTCTTGCTTTAGCCCCCAAAGCCAACTGAGCAAGCCCCATCATGGGCGAATATTCCACACCATTCCACTAAATACCACTGGTGAGCACATAACAACAGTAAGATGGGAAGATACACCACCCTGTGTGGAAAGAGCACAGTTGATTTTTTTTTTTGAGACAGAGTCTCACTCTGTTGCCCCAGCTAGAGTCCCATGGTGTCAGCCTCGCTCATAGCAACCTCAAACTCCTGGGCTCAAGCGATCCTCCTGCCTCAGCCTCCCGAATAGCTGGGACTGCAGGGATGTGCCACCATGCCCGGCTGATTTTATATATATATGTATGTGTGTGTGTATATATATATATATATATATACACACACATACACACTTTTGGTTGTCCAGCTAATTTCTTTCTATTTTTTAGTAGCGACAGGATCTCGCTCTTGCTCAGGCTGGTCTCCTGAGCTCAAACAATCCTCCTGCCTCAGCCTCCCAGGATCTGGGACTCCAGGCGTGAGCCACTGTGCTCAGCCCGCAATTGATTTTGTTTTGAGACAGAGTCTCACTTTGTTGCCCAGGCTAGAGTGAGTGCCCTGGCGTCAGCCTAGCTCACAGCAACCTCAATCTCTTGGGCTCAGGCAATCCTACTGCCTCAGCCTCCCGAGTAGCTGGGACTACAGGCATGTGCCACCATGCCCGGCTAATTTGTTCTATATATATATTTTTTAGCTGGTGAATTAATTTCTTTCTATTTTTAGTAGAGACGGGGGTCTGGCTCAGGCTGGTTTTGAACTCCTGACCTCGAGCAATCCGCCTGCCTCGGCCTCCCAGAATGCTGAGACTCCAGGCGTGAGACACTGCACCCGGCCTGATGTTTAACCCTGTATTTATTCCTACCAACGCATAGGAAGAAGTTTGCAGGGAATCAGACCAAACTGCCCCCTGTACTTGCGGCGAGGAATAGGGGCTGACCGTGAGCCCTGAGGTCTTCTGAGGTTGCACAAACTTGGGACGGCCCTGGGGGCTTGGGGGGCCTTCTCCCCTCCCAGAGTCACTGCTGCCTGGCCCGGCTGCCTGGGCTCCACACGCCACCCCCCACGCCTGGGCCGCAGAACTTTGGGAGCAGGTGCCAGGCAGGAGCTGCTGCTGCTCTGACCCTCTGGCTGACCCTGGCTTCCCTGAACTCTGGATAACCCGGGTCCTGGGCACGTCCTGCCCTGCTGGGGCCAGACATCGTCCTCCACAGCCAGGGGACCACTGCTGAACCGGTCCTCAGTCACCTGGCCCTGGCGGCTGCCTCTCAGGGGCAGGCTGGTGGTGAGGCCACGCACACACACCTGCACACAGGTGCACACTCACCTGCACACACCTGCACACAGACGCACACAAACCTGCACACACACCTGCACACTCACCTGCACACCTGCACACACCTGCAAACACACCTGCACACCTGCACACACACCTGCACACAGACGCACACAAACCTGCACACACCTGCAAACACACCTGCACACGCACCTGCACACATGCACACACACCTGCACACTCACCTGCACATACCTGCACACAGGCGCACACACACACTCATGGGCAGACACCCACTCTGCGGCACCCTCCCTGTTGGCTGACCTGTGTCCCTGCTGCCACAGACACTGGGGGACATCAGCAAGTCCTTTCACAAATGCCCCCGACTCCTCCGTGAGCTGAACGAGCCTCCCCGTGGGAGCCGCCCTTTGCGGCTGCCTGGACATCTGCACACGAGGCTGCGAGCAGAGGGGACGGTTCCAGCTGTGCGGGACAGAGGGCTGGACATGCTGGTGGGTCATCAGGGTAGGACACCTGGCCCTGCCCTCAGCCCCAGAGCGGATCACCAGTCCCTGTACTGGCCCCCTCCTGGCGTCTGTCCTGGCGCAGCAACACTTGTGCCTGGAGGGGCAGGGCGGCCCTGCTGGGGAGGGGCTGTGATTCCAGCGTGTGTCTCCTTCCAACCTCTCCGGCCTGGGCCTGAGACCACCCTGCAGTCATGCTCCTTCCAGGGCTGGCCCGTGTCCTCCTCTCCTAGCACTCACACACATGTGTTTTCCCCAAGGATCCCACCCTCTGCCCCAGCCGGTGGCAATAGCCCTGGATTTCTGGGCTCACCCCGACCCAGCCCCGCCAGCCGCACTTGCCCCTGCCTTCCACACTGGCTCCGTCCCCTGGGTCCTCTTCCTTCCAGGACCACTGTCCTCGCTGCCGCCCTGGTCAGGACACTTTCCCCACGACCCTGGCCCCACCACCTCTCCTTTGTTGGGGCCACACGTCCCCCCTGCATCAAAGCCCTCCCAGCCCCACACCTGATCTTCATCCTTTGCTGTCACAGACTTGGCCGTGGGGGTCTTCCTCTGCCCCGTGTCCCCCAGTTGGGCTCATTCATGGCTGTGGCCTCGGCAGCCGCCACTGAAAAGGGGCATGAGGTTTGGTGGGGTGGCTGTCGGGAAGGAGCATCCCCAAGACCCAGCAGTGCGCCCCACTGGGCTTATATTTTTTACTTGTTTTTTTTTTTTTTTTTTTGAGACAGAGTCTCACTCTCTTGCCCGGGCTAGAGTGCCGTGGCATCAGCCTAGCTCACAGCAACCTCCAACTCCAGGGCTCAAGCGATCCTCCTGCCTCAGCCTCCCGAGTAGCTGGGACTACAGGCACGCGCCGCCATGCCCGGCTAATTTTTTCTATATATTTTTAGTTGGCCAATTAATTTCCTTCTATTTTTTTTTTTTCTTTTTTTAGTAGAGACAGGGTCTCGATCTTGCTCAGGCTGGTTTCCAACTCCTGACCATGAGCGATCCTCCCGCCTCGGCCTCCCAGAGTGCTAGGATTACAGGCATGAGCCGCCGCGCCCTGCCTGGGCTTATACTTTTTACTTGCTTATAATAGCTGTGTGTGCGCCCCTCGCAGCGATTTCCCTTGATTTCCCTTATTTGAATACGTTCTATGGTGCAGATGCTTTAAGTCTGCTCCTCGGATTCAGGAGGTGCTGGGTCTGTCCCCAAGCTCGGCTCCCCGGAGGTGCTCCTCTGGGCGTGTGAGCGTCTGGGGAACCTGCCCATCCTTTATTGGTCTCCAAACATCTTGCCGATTGTACAGTCGGCTTTCTTCCCGGCGTGTTTTCCAACGGAAAAGACAGGTTCCCCTTCCCCTGTGTGTGACGGCTGTTTTCTGAAACGCCGTCTCTGCCCTCCGAATTCTCCTTCCTGGGAATGACGCAAACTTTTTCTTTCCTCAGTACTTGGAGTTGCTGTTTCATGAGGCAAACATTCTAAAATGCCATTGGAAGTCACACTCTACAAAGTGCCAGGCCACGAGGTCGCGATGAGGATGCACCCAGCGAGCCCTCAGGTCCCCTGACGTCAGGGAGGGGTCCGCCGGCCGAGCCAAACTGCAGGGCAGAGGCAGGTTTTGGCTCAGGGTCTCCCCTCTACTGATCAAATGCAACAGTGTGTTAAAAATAGAACATCTGGCTGGGAGAGATGGTGGCTCACGCCTGTAATCCCAGCACTCTGGGAGGCCAAGGCAGGAGGATCGTTTGAGGTCAGGAGTTCAAGACCAGCCTGAGCAAGAGTGAGACCCCGTCTCTATTAAAAAAAAAATAGAAAGAAATTAGATGGACAACTAAAAAATATATATGTATATGTATATATAAATTACCTGGGCATGGTGGCGCGTGCCTGTAGTCCCAGCTACTCGGGAGGCTGAGGCAGGAGGATCGCTTGAGCCCAGGAGTTTGAGGTTGCTGTGAGCTAGGCTGACGCCACGGCACTCTAGCCTGGGCAACAGAGTGAGACTCTGTCTCGAAAATATAAAATAAAATAAAACAAAAGGCGAGGAGGAGCTGTGGCCCCGTCGGAGTGGCCAGGGAGGAGCAGGTGCCTGTGTGGACAGGGGCTGGCAGCAGGTGCGGGCACGTCTGTGTCAGGTCTGCACCTGGCTCATCGCTGGGGCCCTCTCCGCCCAAGGCCTGGCCCTGGGCAGACGCTGCCCACCGGCCACGGGTGCCCACATGGTGCACGGCGGTCTGTTCCCCGTGTGGTCCCTACAGCGCTGTGCCTGGTCGGGTTGTCATAAAATGCGCCTTCTGCCTCTGAGCGGAGCCTGGAATGTCCCTGGCACCAGGAAAGAGAGAGACCACAGCGCCGCAGAGCGTGGGGGCCCTCCCGAGCCGGCCGTCAGCCCCTCCGGCACACAGGGCTGTCCCCAGGGACAGCAGGACCGAGCAGGGGCCACCTTGAGCCGCCCAGCCCCTCATCCTCCCAGCAGGGGTGACACGTGGCCGGTTGAGCTGCCGCCACGGCCACCACCCCATCTCCCCGGTGGTGTCAGGAGGCTCTGGTGGCCCTGGTGGACGGGACACTCCCCACGTGGGGTGTGTGGCTTGCCTGTCCCAGAGCTGGTGAAACACAGGGTCCTTTCAAAGGGACAGTCTGGTTTGGGGCCTTGAGTTTCCCGACGCGCTGCGTGTGACGGTCACTTGGGGCAGGGCGGGCCAGGATGTCACCTCCCCCATCATGACTGGAGGAAAGGTGGCCATGGGGCCCACGCGCACCCCGAGCAGCCTCTGTCACATCCAGCCCAGGGCCCTGGGGTTGTCACTGCTACGCTCCTCTCTGGGGCCCAGGACTCGGGCCCAGCGGCCCCACCAGAGGGAGAGTAGCAGCCTGCAGTTGGGGTCACAGGCCCTGGCCTCGGACCGGCACAGGACAAGCCCCCCAGGTTTGGTCCCGAGCTGGGGGCCGAGGGCAGGACTGCGCATGGCTGGGCACAGGTTGTGGGGGCGGTGCCCACTTCCGGCAGTTTCTTTTTTTTTTTGAGACAGAGTCTCACTCTGTTGCCTGGGCTAGAGTGCCGTGGCGTCAGCCTAGCTCACAGCAACCTCAAATTCCTGGGCTCAAAAGATCCTCCTGCCTCAGCCTTCCGAGTAGCTGGGACTACAGGCATGCGCCACTATGCCCGGCTTATTTTTTGCATATATATTTTTAGTTGGCCAATTAATTTCTCTCTATTTTTAGTAGAGATGGGGTCTCGCTCTTGCTCAGGCTGGTCTCGAACTCCTGACCTTGAGCGATCCTCCCGCCTCGGCCTCCCAGGGTGCTGGGATGACAGGCGTGAGCCACCGCTCCCGGCCCCAGCAGTTTCTGAAACTCGAAGCTGCGAGAAAGGAGTCCTGGCTTGGGGTCCCAGCTGTGGCCAGGGCGGGCGGTCACGGAGCCGGCTCCACATCCAGGGAGGTGTTGGGGGCAGTGTCCACCTGCCAGGAAGCACAAGCCCCGCCCTAGGCCTGGAGTTGGAGCCCCACGAGACGCCCCGGCTCCCCCCCTGGGGAGCGTCCGTCCCTGGGGTCACACCCAGCCTGGGGGCTCGACCGGCCAAGCTCAACCAACTCGGCCATGTCCCCCAACCGCCCTCCCGTCCTGCGTTCTGCGGGGCCCGTTTCTCTCCATTCCCCGGTCTCTTCCCTTGCCGTGACCGCGGTGTTTACTTTAAAGCGAGAAGCCCCCGGCATTCCTGTGCGGACGGACACTGTGCACAGACCCACTGCTCCCTGAGAGCAGAAGTTAAAAATTATTCAAGGCAGAATTCCTGGGCTGCGGAGCGGCAGCCGCCTGTACCAGGCAAAGGTTTCCACCGCATTCCGCCGGCCAGGCCCCGATAAGGCAGCCAGGCGCCCAGGACCGGACCCGCCTAGGCCGACCAGGTAGGACGGAGCCTCTGCCGTGGCCTCACTGGCAGCGTCGGGGACAGAGGGGATCGGGGGTTGCCGCCGAGAGCCCCCCCAGCCACTGCCACGTCTGCCCCTCATGGCCCTCCTCTGCGTCTGAGGGGGGGGTCTGTGTCCGGGCGGGTCTTGCCTGGGGGTGCCAGTGGCGAGTGCGGGCGTGTGTCCTGGGCGGGGAAGCCCCTGGAAGAGGACGGTCTCTGCAGGGGGGTCTTTTAGGGGGCCCAGCGCTGCTGCTGTTTGTGGGGGTCGCGCGGGGGCGGGAGGGGCCTGGGCGGCCGGGTGGGCCCTGCCTGGGGCCACAGGGGCCGACGTGGCTGTGAGCAAAGGCTACGGGGGTGACCACGTGTCCCCGGGAGAAGTCGGGGGTCCCTGGACCCTGGTGGCGACTGAGGGAAGTTGGGGCGTGAGGGAGACTGTGATGCTGGGGTTCTCCTTTCCCGGGGAGCTCGAGTAGGGAACTGCGTCTTCCGTGACCAGACGCCGGGCGTGAGAGTTACCCCGAGGGCGAGGCGCGTGGGGTGGTGGGGCGTGGGGTGGTGGGGTGGTGGGGCGTGGGGTGGCGGGGCAGGACCTGGCGCCAGCTCCCTTTGTGAAAGCCGACAGCGGCGCTGTGGAGACTCTGAGCAGGGTGTGAGGCCAGCGGGGTGCACGGAAGACACGGGATGCTCCCCTGGGAGTGGTCACGGGACAGAATGGCCGTGGAGGCCACGCCCCGAGAACAAGGTGGCGGGGCGGGGAGGCTGCACTTGAGTGGCCGCGCAGAGGGAGAGTTCGGGGCGTGGATGTCCGGGAGAGGGAGGGTGGAGCAGGCCAGGCAGGGGCAGTAGAGACACATCCTGGAAAGATTCAGCGCCGACCTTCAGCTGACCTTGAATGCCAGATCACCCCAGTGTGATTTCGCCGTTCCCGGAGCAGGGAGCGCGCACAGTGTGGTGGTGGGTTTTGTTCTGTATCCGAGCGACACCTGCGTGTTGTTGAAGCGTGGAGCATCTCTGCAAGGTGGGGCAGGGGGCACACACACAGCCACCCCGCCTGCCCCACGCCCCCCCGGCTGCCTCTGCTCCCCTGGGTGGGCCTGTGGTCTCGCTTTGTCCCAGGACGTGATTACATTGACAAATAGAGCAGGTTCCAGTTTCAGGTGTCATCTGCTGAACGCACCCTGGGGAAGGTGCCGTTTGCCTTCTGCCCCCTCCCGGCTCCCCACCGCGCACTGGCCTTCCCTGGCTTCCCCACAGCCTCACGCCGTCGTCCGCGGTTACATCTGACTCTCCCGGCCGTGGCGGGCCGTGGCGGGCCGTGGCTACTGGTTTTAACCCAAGCGCTCGTGCTGTTTTCCGTGGAGTTAATCATTGCCTTTCTTGTCTCTTGT
>VSMD01059000.1:0-17385 GCA_008750895.1 Mirza zaza
CTATAAACACAAAGAAATTAATTGGCCAACTAAAATATATATAGAAAAAATTAGCTGGGCATGGTGGCACATGCCTGTAGTCCCAGCTACTTGGGAGGCTGAGGCAGCAGGATTGCTTGAGCCCAGGAGTTTGAGGTTGCTATGAGCTAGGCTGACGCGACGGCACTCACTCTAGCCTGGGCAATAAAGTGAAACTCTGTCTCAAAAAAAAAAAAAAAAAAAAAAAAACATAGAAAAGCACAAAGAAGAAAATTAAAATATCCCGTAATTCTACAAATTGGTTAGGGACTTGATGAAAAAGGGGTAGACAAGCATCCCAGAGTGGGATGAGACCCATCTCACTGGCTCAGAGGGTTTGAGCAGGGGAGCAGTGTGGTAGATAACTTTGAATATGAAGAGTGAAGATATTATAGACATCTATCCTTTGTACCTTCCTTAAAAGGGGGAGGGAGAGGAAGTGAGTGGTTCTAATAGCAAACCCAACACAATAAAGACTTCAGCAGCTGTTCTGGTTATCTATTACTGTGTAACAAACCATCCCAGACTTAGTGGTATAAAGCCACAGTCCCCAACCTTTTGTGGCATGAGGGCTAGTTTCAGGAAAGACAATTTCTCTATGGTCGGCATCCTGGAAGTAGAGCTCAGGTGCTGATGTGAGTGATGGGGAGCGACCAGCTGCAAATACACATGAACTTCATTTGCTAGCTCACTGCTCACCTCCTGCTGTGTAGCCTGCGGTGGGGGAGGCGGGGCAGTGGAGCTCTGCAGCCTGGTCCCTAACAGGCCAGGGACCAGTCAACAGCCCAGGGGTTAGGGATCACAGGTATAAAGCAACAACAATCATTTGTTATTATTACTGTCTCTCACAGTTCCGAGGGTTAGCTGGGCTAAAATACTCCTCTGTGGGTGCAGCCAGACAGTGGTTGGGCTGGAGCCATCCACATTAGGAAGGCTTCCTCACTCACACGTTCAGCTCTTGGACTGGAAAGACTCAAACAGCTGGGGCTCCTCCAGCATCTCTATCTCCACATGATCTCCCCACATGGTCTCTCCAGCATGGCAGCTTCAAGGTGCCAGACCACTTACATGGTGGCTCAGGACTCCAGAGGCACATGTCCCCCAAGAGAAAGCTAGGCAGGACAAACCTCATAAGACACGCAGTATCACCTCCACCACATTCTATTCTTTATAAATGAGTCACTAAAGCCTACATTCAAAGGGAGGGGAATTAGACTCCATTTGAAGTTGAAGAACTTGTACACCTATATTTTAGAACCACCACAGTGGTGGATTCTGTTACGTATTCTCAAATGATATGAGTGCCACAGACCCCCACTGCTGGTCTACAGCGCAAGTGGTCAATAAATGCTTGATTTAGAGTCATAGAGCCGACAAAGATTTTAGAGATTGCTCAAGCAAGTGCTTTCCAACATTTTTTGATGCTCAAATCCTTTTCACAGTAGTGTGTTCTTTTGACTTCTCTTAGTGATTTAAAGTTTTCAACGTTTTTGCATGGCTTATGATAAGGGAGCAACCTTTTTAAACATTCATTTATGAAACGTTAATTGGGATCTTACTATATTCTGCACACCATCATAGATGCCTGGGAGACGGGAGTGAGCAAGATACACATGGTCCTTGCCACAGGGAGCCCACTCTCTAGCAGTGGAACCAGACAATTTAACAAAGAATTATAATAAGGTGGGTTAAGTGCTCAGATAGAAGTACCAGCTCACAAAATACCAGCTCACAAAAGCTCTGGTTCTGATCTCTCTGCTCAGATCAAACCAGTAAGATTTCATGCCTCTGGAGTCCTGAGCCACCATGTAAGCAGTCTGGCCACCTTGAAGCTGCCATGCTGGAGAGGCCATGTGGGGCAATCACGTGGAGATAGAGATGCTGGAGGAGCCCCACTGTTTGAGTCTTTCCAGCTCAAGAGCTGAACGTGTGAGTGAGGAAGCCTTCCTGATGGCTCCAGGCCAACCACCGGCTGCACCCGCAGAGGAGACCCTTCCAGCACACTAATGCTTTCGCCTGGATGCCATACGGGATCCTCACACTCAACATGTTAAGAAAGCTAATTGTCTTTCCTTTCCTCAGTCCTGCTCCCCCGTTTCCTTCCTTTAATAGTACCCTATCCACCGGGCCAAACCAATAAAACTGCAGTCTTCCAGCCCTGTCCCGTTCTCCCAATGTCTACATTGACATGTTCCCAAAACGTCACTTCTCTCCTAGGACTGTCTCAGGGAAGTAATTTTAAGAAAAAACTTAATTTTATAACAGCATATTGTCAATTCAAAGCAGTCTTTTAAATTTCAAAATATTAAGGGGGTACAAATGTTTTTGTTACATGGATACCCTTTATAATGCATAAATTGGGACTTTCTGTGTGCCCATCACCCGGATAGTGTTCATTGCACACAATAGGTAGGTTTTCAAGGCAATTTTTTTTTTTTTTTTGAGACAGAGTCTCACTTTATTGCCCAGGCTAGAGTGAGTGCCGTGGCGTCAGCCTAGCTCACAGCAACCTCAAACTCCTGGGCTCAAGCAATCCTGCTGCCTCAGCCTCCCAAGTAGCTGGAACTACAGGCATGTGCCACCATGCCCGGCGAATTTTTTCTATATATATTAGTTGGCCAATTAATTTCTTTCTATTTATAGTAGAGATGGGGTCTCACTCTTGCTCAGGCTAGTCTCGAACTCCTGAGCTCAAACGATCTGCCCACCTCGGCCTCCCAGAGAGCTAGGATTACAGGCTTGAGCCACCGCGCCCGGCCTCAAGGCAATTTTAATATACTTAATTAAACTGATAACTTAAAAAACTTCTTCCTCATTTAACAAGTGATGCGTGATGATTTTAAAGTAATTGGGAAAAAAGCATGATTTGTCAACAAACAAAACTATGTATGTATAAATTTGGTTTGGGGACCAAATATACATTGAAATTTAATCCTGTATTATAGGATCAAAAATAGACAAAAGTTGCTTTCATGATAAGTTCACCTTTTGTGCTAAAAAAAACTTCAAAATTTTTTTGTTTTATTTCTGCAATGTGAAATAAAAGATTTTAGGATCTATTGGAAAGTATTTTCCCTCAAATAATACATTATAGATATGATGGTCTGCCTTTCCAGTAAATAAAAATGCAAATTAGATTGAATTGTCATCAGATTTTTTTCTTAAATATGGGTTTTTGACGAATTAGTGACTAATGATTTTTTATTAGAAGGCTGTAATATTGTTTTCTGGTGAGGATCAGCTTGAGGCAAATTTGCAAAATTATCATTTTCTCCTCAGTATCAGATTTTTATAGTTTAGCTGTCAGTGTTCCTCATACTTTCTGTCATATGTTTCTTATGGTCCAACATGGCTATAAATTCAACAGTATATAAATGATATAAATAACCAAGATGGAAAAATATTTAATGAAAAAGATTTGCTTTTAAAAGTTGGGAAATTTTTTTAAAAAGTAAAGAAAATTAAAAATTTAAAAATAATTAAAAAAAAAATTTAAAGCTGTTTAATGATAAAAATCATGACGGTGAACCGTGTTCATCTGAGCGTGTTCCTTAGCCCTCCACTGACCTCCACCCAAAAACACCCCATACACACTTGGAGGCTTTTCATGGTACCATTTGAAAGGTGAAAATAATAGAATATTTTAGTGGTTGATTGAAAAAAGAAACTAAAACTGGTGCTACATCTACTTTTAATGATGCAAACTCTTTGGAATCCCTGGTTAGAAATATGCATCATACCCTAGCCCTTTTGTTTTTCTCAGTGATGCAGCTGAGGCAGGACAAGAACCATAGCTCTTATTCCTTGTCCTGGGTTTGGCTGGCCTGAGCCTGCAACTCCACCCCTCCTCATCTCACACCTACTCCCCACCCAGAGCCTGTGTGCTGAGATACAAATGCAGAGAAATTAATTGGATTTTTCTGAGTGTCTTAGTGGATTTTCCATGTGAATTATTCTCTTTATATGGCAACACCTTGTCTGTTTGTTCATTCAGTTGACAGCTAAATCATCAACTGCTTTCTAGATGGCATACAAGGCCTGCCCGTCTGGCCCCAGCCTCTCTGTTCAGCTTCATTTCTGGAGCCTGCCCTCCTGCCCAGTTCACACCTGCTACACTCGGCTTACACTGGGTTTCCTTGGGAAGCCTGCCCTGCCTCCCCCAAGTCTAGCCAAAGTGCCCCTTCTCCCTGTCCCCCAACACTCCTGTATCACACAGCACTGTAACTGCCTGTCTACTTGTCTGTCTTCCTCAGAAGCCCAAGCACCATGTAGGCAAGAACCCTCTTGTTCCCCACTGAACTCCCAGTGCTTGAGCAGGGCCTGACCCACGACAGGTGCTCCATGAATCAATGATTGGATCTGCCATTTCTGAAACACTTCCTGTGTTCTCACAGCACAGGGCCTCTGCAGAGAGTGTCTCTTCTACCACCCCATCCAGTTCTACCCTCCTTAAATTGTCAAAACCCAGGTTAAACATCCACAATGATCAACAGTTCTGTGACACCTTCTTTCTAAAACTCAATGTACACCCATAACACACAAAATTAATCCCTCCTCCTCTTGTTCCCATCCTCCTTGCTACCTCATACCACTTAGGACATTATCGTCCCTGTGGGAAGGGACTTGTATGTTTTATCTTGGCCCTCTGGTGCCAGATACTGGTTTAGCTGCATAAAATTCAACAGTGAGCCTAGCAAAAATCCCTGTCCTCATGAAGCCCACATTGCAGTTGGAGGGTAAGGGAAGAGACTATAAATAAGTAAAGTGTAGAGCATGTTGGAAAGCGGTAAGGGTTAAGGACCGGCACAGAGCAGGGAAGGGGGTAGGGAGAGTGAGGGGAGCTGGGAGGAAGCCTTGACAGTTATCCTGTATGGGGCAACAGAGCTCCAAGCTTGCACTGGCTGGGCAAAGGTCTTAAGGCCAGAGGGGAGGGGGCTGCCGGGATCAAATTACAGCAAAGAGGATGGTGTGGTTGGAGAGGTAGTGAGCAAAGGGGATGGTGTAGAAGGGGAAGTCAGGGAGGTAAAGCAAGCCTTCAGATTACATTGGCCTTGTGGGTCATAATAAGGACTTTGGCTTCTGCTCTGAGACAGGGGCCAAGGGTGAGTTTCAAGCACAGAAGTGACATAATCTCGTTTTAACAGGATCATTCTGGCTGCTATATTGAGAAAAAGACTAAAGAGGGACAAGGACAGAAAAAAGAGACCAGTGAGGAGGCTACTGCAACAATCCAGGTGAGAGGTGATGGCTCTTGGACCAAGGTGGTAGTGAGGAGGTGGAGAGTGAAAGATATGAAAGTGAAGAGTAGAGGATGACTCTACATGGACCGGAGCAACGGGAAGAATGGAGCTGCTGGCAACTAAGATGGGGAAGACCATGGGAGCAGAGGTGTTGATAGAAAAGATGAGGAGAAGTGTGCCTATTCGACAGCTAAGGGAACTGTTGAACAGATAGCCAGCCAAGTCTGGGGCTCAGGAAAGATAGTCCAGGCTGAAGTATGAATTTGGGCATCATCAGCATAAAGATGCTCTTTAAAGCCTTGAGGACCAGATGGGATCACTAAGAGAAGCAAGTGTTTCAGGAAGAGGAAGTGATTCAACAGTCAGATGCTGCTGATGGGTCAAGCAAAGGTGCAGGCTGGCACCAAATGAATAAACGCTAGGCCTTGTTGGATCTACGAAGTACAGGTGATTGTTAAGGGTTCACTGGCAACACTGGGTGCAGAACCAAAATGGGCCTAAGTCACAGGAACACTTAGAGACGCAGGGTATGGAAGAACTATGGCATCTTGTTGGTGCTGGAAGAGACTGTACATGGGTCATTTAATCTGCACTCCTCTCCCTACCCTGGCATGACAACTGAATCTCTGGTTCTAGAACAAGAAATATTTGTGGGATACTGAGGCAGTCTGGCTGGGTCAGATAGAGAAGGTACAGTTGAAGAATGAGAGAAAGGGTAATTCGGTAAATGCTGGGCCTGCCATTTCTGGAACACTTCCTGTGTTCTCACAGCACAGGGCCTCTGCAGAGAGTGTTTCTTCTACCACCCCTACCCAGTTCTACCCTCCTTAAATTGCCAAAACCCAGGTTAAACATCCACAACAAGCAACAGTTCTGTGAAGCAGAGGCAGAGTGAGGGAGTGGAGATGACCTTCTGAAGTTGGAAAACCCAGGTTCAGGTCCCGCATCTGATTCTCCCTAGCCTCCCATTCTTAGGCCAATCACTTCACCGCCTCTAGCCTCAGTTTCCCCATGTGTAAAATGGAAGCAATGAAATCTTCCTTGTCCCTCCCAGAGCTGCAGTGAGGTCTGAATATAGTAGTGCTTGGGGTAGAATAAATGCCCTGCCTGGACTGCTTACTGCGAGAGCAAGGCAAGGAGGCCAAGAGAAGCCCTCAGCTTGGGATGGAAGTGGGCTGAGGAGGGAACTCTCACGTCCTCAGCGGGCCGGCTGGTGCAGCCTGCGGAGACGCTGACCAGGATTCAGCCCAGGACCTGGGCGGGAATGCGCTGGGCTCTGGTGGCAAGAGGTGCCGCCCAGATAGAGACCGAGGCCCTGACTCTGCCCCCACTGAGCCCGGGGCAGAGATGGAGCAGACCCCGAGGCAGCGACAGGGAAAAGAAATGGAGACACCGAGGCAGAGCGATCAGGAGACTTCCAGACAGGGGACTCGGAGCCAAACAGACCCAGAAACGAGCGGCCCCAAAGGGCCCGGGGCGACCCGGAGAGGGCGAGGCCCGGGGCGCAGACGGGCAGAGCAGAGCGCCGAGGCGCGGGGTCGCGGCGGGTGCGGGAGTCGGCCCGGCGGGCCCAGGCGGCCGCCCTCGCCGGGCGCCCCCGCCCGGGCTGCTCGCCCAAGATGGCGTTGGAGGGGCGGGCGAGGCGGCGGCCCCGGCCCCCGCGCCGGCCCCAGCTCGCGCCCGGGCCCCCGAGGCCGCGCCCCCGCCCGCGGCGCTGCGCCTCCCCGGGCCACTGACGCCCGGCGCGCCCTCCCCCCGCGGCGGCGGCCGAGGCGCGGGAGGCAGCGGCGGCGGCGGCCGGGCCGGCCCCATGGCGCGGGGGGACGCTCGCCGCGGCCGCGGGCTCATCGCGCTGACCTTCTGCCTGGTGGCCGCGCGCGGTAAGGGCGGGCGCCGCGGCGGCGGCGGCGGGAGCGCTGCGGTGCCGGTGCGCCCGCGCCCGGGGCTGCGCGGGCTGCGGCCGGCGTCGCGGCTGGTCGCGGGAGGGCGCGGGCTGCGGGGCGCGGGCTGGCGTCCCTGTGCCCGCGTGGGGGCTGAGAGCTGCGGGCGGGGGCGTTCGCGGCGCGTGCTTGTCCGCAGGGGGTGTGCGTCCTGGTTTGCAGGGTCTGGAGTCGGGTGTGTGTGCTGGGTGTGCTCCTGCGGCGTTACGCGTCCGCAGTGCGTGCCACGGTCGCGGCGTGGCATCGGCGGGGCGGGTGGCCGCGGCGTTGGTGGCTTTCGCAGGGCGGGCTCTGCCTCGCCCGCGCGCGTCTCCGGGTAGAGAGCGTGTGTGAAAGCGGAGCGTGCTGGGGGTGTGTGTCTGCCCCTCCGTTTGTGTCCGGTGCGGGTGCGATTGTGTTTATGGGGCTTAGCTCATATTTGGCCTTGGCTTTTGGGGAGTGTCCTTGCCCGAGGTGGGGGGACAGAGCAGCAGATTCCGGTTTGACTGGGGGTGGTGGTGATCAAACAACACTCAACTTTGCCCAGTGGGTGTGGTCTCCCGGGCCGGTTGGGGCGGCGGCGTGGGGGGATGTGTTGCTCCCCCAAAACCATGGCCCGGAGTGGACTGGGGGAGGGGGCAGGAAACCAGTTGCTTTCGTGGACATGTCCAACACTCGCTCCCAGAATGGGACGCGTGTCACTCCTGACCCACCCCCAGGAGCCAACCAGGGAAGCGTGGACGAGGTCAGCAAGGCCTCGTCCAGTCCTGCACCTCAGTGTAGAGTGGGTACAAGGGTGAGAGTCAGAGTTGTCCAAGCTGGAGAAAGGGCTGGGGGGATGACAGAGTTCCCAAGTGTGTGTGTTTAGGGCTCCTTCTTCCACCCCCAGCCCTGTCGCTCTCTGTCCCGCGTTGGGGGGCGGCCCTTGGGGAGGGTAGGTGGTGGGGCCGGAGGGGGATGGGCTGCCCGCTTTGTTCGCCTACCGCCTTCCCTGCCGAGGGGGGAGCTGAGGATGTGTCCGGGGAGAGTCGGGGAGGGACTTGGAGGTGGGGGTGGGGAGGGGGATCTCTCTCCAGCTGCTGCGGCTTTCCAGAGGGACTCGGCCAGGCCACGTGGGAGGGAGGCGGGGAGGGCGGCGGGGGAAGGAGCCTCCGCCTGGCCAGCCCCAGGCCCATCTCCAGGAAAGCCAAACAGCGGGTGGGAAAGAGCCGGGAACAGCTTGGACCCCTTCTCTCCCTGCAAAGACACGCCCCTTTCCAGCCCCAGTCCGGACTAGGCTGGAGGCCGCTGAGGGGCTGGATCTGGGCCGCCGCTGGGCCCCGGGAGCTGGGCCCCGGGGTTGTCAGGTGAAAGGGGCGGGGAAGTGTCAGAGAGGCGCCTGTCCTCTCCGAGCCCAGGGGATTAAGGAATAGTTGTACCCCAACCCCCTTCCACTCCAGCAGCTCCAGGAACAAGCTCAGGGTCACCCAGCAAAGCGGAATCAGGGCTGGGAACCGCACCCTCGCATTACCGAATGCCGTTGGGGCCTCCAGCAAGGGGCTCAGCTTCCCTACTTCGGAGACCTGGCCTCTCGCTGCTCTCCAGCGCACAAGGCAGGGGAGGGCCCCATTCGGGGTTCCTCTGGGCTGCAGTGTGAATAGCCACAGCTACTGCTCTGCTTGCTCTGGCCACCTCTCCTTTGAGTCTGCACAACTCAGCAGGCCTGGGGGCACTCCAAGAGAGTTATGACTAGCCAACCCTGATCTGTACGGAGGTCATTCATTCATTCAACAAATATTTACTGAGCACTTTTTATGGGCTAGCACGTGCTTGGTGCCAAGAATATATGGTAAATAAGGACAGACCTGGTAAATGAATATGGTAAATAAGGCAGACCTGGTCCCTGCCAGGCGCAGAGCTTCCCTCTGGTGGTGGGGGCACTGGTACAGTGATGTGGGAACTGCAATGAGAGGGTTCCTAAGCCAATCTAGGAAGGTCAGGAAAGGCTTTCTGGAGAAAGTGATGAATAATAGAGCTAAATGTGCAGGGAGCGTTAGCCCTGTGGAAGGAGAATGAAAATGAAGAAAATTGTCCGGAGAGAACAGCACGTGCAAATGCTCGGAGGTCATTTAGTTTAGATCATTGAATGAAACTAAATCTGGCTGGAGTTTAGGGTACAAGGAGTGGGTGTGGGGCCTGTGGGGAAAAAAATGGAACAGGGGTCAGGGCATATCAAGGGAGGAGGCTGAAGAGGGGCCCAGCCCGAGCTCATGAAGGGCTTTGTAAACATCCCAGCCAAGGTTTCTGGCCTGAGCGTCCCAGTGAGCCCTTGGCAGGTCTTAAGATCAGTTTTGCATCATCTCACTCGGTCCAGTGTGGAGAATCGATTGGGTAGGGCTGGAGGCAGGAAGCTCCAGCTCCTTGGAAGGCCATTGTAGTAATCCAGAAAAGAGGATGGTGGCAACTACCTTAGTGGCAGTTGAGGTGGCCAGAGTGGCCGGATTGCAGAGATATTAAGGAAATAGAATCAGTAGAAGGATTGAGTTTGTAGGGAGAGGAAAGTAAAACATAATAGACTTCTCAGTAACCTCAACATAGGGCAGACTGAAGGGCTAGTATTGGGGTTAGGGTGATGCCAGTGCCTGCCCGTCTCCCTCCTAACACTGCTGTTGAGTCGGGGACTGAGGAGCCATTCGTAGGAATGGGACTCCTGTCTGAGGGCAGTGGTGGAAAGCTGAGCTCTTTTCACCACCTGCAAGAAAGTAGGCCTCTCCCTTCCACCCAAGTCAGAATTTGGAGGGTGGGGTACCTAGAGGTCAGTAATAGGAGGGCTCTGAGAACATGAGAGCTTTCTCCTCACTTGGGAACCCCCCTCCCTATCCCTCTCTCAGCCCAGAGGCCATCTCAGTCATTTGGGGTGGCCCTCTCTGACCCCATTTTGGAGGTTACGAATTAGGTCAGACATTGGGAGTTTCTCTTAATAGTGAATCTTATCCGGAAGTTATTTATTTATTTTTAGAGACAGGGTTTTGCTCTGTTGCTCAGGCTGGAGTGCAGTGATGCGATCACAGCTCACCACGGCCTTGAACTCCTGGGCTCAAGTGATCCCCCAGCCTCAGCCTCCCAAAGTGCTGGGATTACAGGCATGAGCCACTGCACCCAGCCTAGAAGTTATTTATACCTTCACTGATCCTGTATGTACTTTCATAATTAATCACACATTTATATAAATTAGCATTTCCTTTCTTTTCTCATAAAGGTATCTCTTTCAAGTTAAGCAAACGATCTCACAATTAGAGTGTCATCGAATGTCAGCACTGAAAGGAACTTAGAAGTAATTTTAGCATGAGTCTGCTTTACAGATGAGAGAACTGAGTGTCTTGCCAAAGTTGCACGACTAGGGACTGAAAGGGGACTAGAACCAGTCTCCTGGCTCTTGGTCACTGTGCCGCGAGGCTGGAGCAGCCACCCTTTCCAGGGATTCGGTACGTACATACCCAACTTCACCGTCTCTGCACTCCTTCCCACCACTCTTTTGAAGAGATGGAAAATCCCAGCTCATGAGTAGTTATCAGCTCTGGGCCTTCCCTACACCAGTAGGTCTCTCTGGGCTCTGGGATCCACCCTCCCACCTACCCACCACCCGCCTCCTGTTCCCTCCAGTGTCTCTGAGGTTCAGCAGCCAGACCTGACACAGAACTCCAGATGCAGAACAGATGTCATTGCCAGGCAGGCCTTGGGGCTCCCAGCCCCCGGTGGGGGGGGGCAGGTGGTGAGTGTGGCTCTGAGGAAGAGGACCTCAGCCTGGCCAGAGGGGGATGATGGGAGCTGGGTGGGCCGGGGAGGAAAGCCAGAGAGGATGTTCTGGGGCTCTGACATGCAGAGCAATTGAATCCTGTTTTTTGGGCCAGCCAGGCTGCCAGCTACTACTGCCTCACTGCTGAGGCTGAGGCATCCTCTGGATTTGGGGGTCTGTGGGGTCATTGGATCGGGGAAACTGAGGGTCAGTAAGCTCTCTCTCAGGTGCAGACCCAAGACTCCTGGGTGGTTCAACAAGGGGCCCACTACTTTGTTACATAGTTTGGAGGACAGAGCTCTGACGAATGAGCAGAGCGTACAGGGAGGCACAGGTGGGCTCAGGAGGAAGGTGTTGTTAACCATGTGTGAGCCATGCAGCAGGAGAACGGGCAGGGTGGGTGTCTTCTAGGTGCCACCCAGTATGCTCGGTGGTTTCCACATGAATTATTCACATCTTCCCTAGCCCAGAAGGGAGTTACTGCACAAAGGGAGTTCCCTTTTCCAGATAAGGGAACTGAGACTTGGAAAAGCTTAAGAGGCTCTGTGTCTTATCTTTTTTCGTTTCTCCACGTGTTCACTTATCCGTCCAAGGAATATTTATGGAGTACCTACTGTGCGACAGGCACTGTTCTAGGTCCTGAGGATTTAGAAAGCCGACTAGGACATAATCCCAAGAGTTTATTGCCTAGTTGGAGAGAAAGGCAAGTAAAAAATCTCAAGTGATAACTGCGAAGATCAAGGTGCACAGGGTCCTATGGGGCAGAAAAAGGAGAGGTGTCCAAATCAGATGGGGATGGCACAGCTATTTTAGGGACAGGCAGCGCCACCACCAATGTGTGGAACAATGATGTGTTTTCAAGAGACCCGGAAGTGGTCTGGTATGTATGGTGGGGGTAGAAGGTCTTAGGGGAAGAGGAGATAGGAAGGTCAAGCTGAGTGTGGCTTTGCTGTCGCAGCAGCTGAGGCTGAGCCTCTCCCCTCCAGATTGCAGATTAAGGGAGGGCTGAGCCTTCCTTGCATCCCGGGCAACCATTCCAACTCCCCTTCCAGCTGTTGGTGGGAGGGGTTTAGCCTGTGCTAAGGGTGGCCAAGGTGGAGGGCAGAGAAGGAGTTTCTGGGAGACACTGACTTGTGTTCCCTGGGAAAGGAGAGTAGCAATGGTGTCACGGAGAACTGCCTCTAGACTGAAAACAAGTGGTAAATCTGCTGGGCCCTAAAATTCAGAATTGAGGTGGCATTGATGTCTGTGGCAAATTCTTGGCTTAATGAAGGCGACATCTTGGCCTGGTTCCCCTCCCCCAGCTACACGCCTCTTTCCTGAGAGTTCACTGAAGAATGGAACCGGCTCCTCCTGCTAGGCCCTGCTAATCCCACGAAGCAGCATTGAGCCGGCCCTGGGGCTCAGCAGTGAATCTCTTTTCTGTCTGGGTTCTAATTGGCCTCATAAAATCTAATTTATCCTGTAAGTGGGTAAAATAATCTGTCAGAAAAAGGAGATTGAGCAATGGCCCCAGGGTTCCCAAATGCGGAGGCTTGGTGTCTCTGGCAAGATCTCACTGAGGAGACTGAGGGGGAGGGCTTGTGGGACAGGGCAGCCCCCTCCAGGCAGAAAGCTGGCCAGCGGCAAGTGTCTGTTGGGCACCTGTGATGTGTCTGCCCCAGTCCTGAGAGAGATGGCTAAACATGCTCATGGGAGGGGCCCCGGGGGTCAGCCATGCCATGGGCTGGGGGTGGCAGGAAAGGGGTAGCCACGAAGCCACTGGACAAACAAGGTCTGCTCCCCAGAGCATCGCGTTTACGGAAAGATTTGGTGGCGTAGGAACCACACTCATTAAAACAAGCATTAACTGTGTCACGGAGCAGAATGCAAAATGTGCTGGAAGTTTAAAAATCAAAACATTGCAGGCAGTTAGCAAACCTCGTAAGTATGTTCTGTGCTATTGGGAGAATTTTGGTGAAAATGTTTGAGAAGTTTGGAAACTCCCCATCGTAAGACTGGAGAGACTGAAGCTGAAAGGAAGAAAGTAGGTGACCCAAGGTTGTGCAACAAATGACCGGACCCTTGAAGACCCTGACTCTGCGGCCAAAGCCTGTCCCACCACGTCCCCTTGTGTGTCTAGGCAAGAGGAAGGGTGAGTAAGGGCCCTCCAAGTGGCTTTTGACGTGAGATTTAGGGAAAACTTCCACTGGGGAAGGCAGGGCCAGCCTCATGGAGAGGCTGGCGTCCGAGCAGAGTCCTAGGGATGCATGTCCTCTGCACAGAAGCCAGGTCGGGCACTGAGGCAGAGAGAATCCTCTTGTTCAGGGGCAGTTGTTTCCTCAATGCTGGATTCATCCCCCAAAAGCCAAAGAAGGGCAGTTTTCCCAGATTCTGTCTCCCAAAGAGATGAGACCCCTCCCTGGGTCTCAGTTTCCCCTTCTGTGGAATGAGGATTCTCAGACTTCACAGACATTTCCACTAAAATGAGTTGTCTCGAGCTCCCGGCACAGCGCTGTTGCCCTCTGAGGGGACTCCCTGTTCTCCCTGCATCAGTGTTCCCGTAGGTCTCCCTGTTCCTGCGTTGCTGGGCTCCTCCGAGTTGGGGAAGCCAGACATCTGCTGATCCATGAATATTCAGGAAGGGAATTGGAACCTCCTCTGGGCTCCCTAGCCAGCCGCCGGCCCCTCTGGCTGCAGTCCTGCCTGCCTGAGCCCAGGCTGCTGACATACCCAGCAGCTGCTCTGGCCCCAACTGTTCACATTGTTTGTTCAGCACAGCAGGGGATTTTCCAAGCCCTGGACATGCTTAGGGGGCAGGGAGGCTGCCGAAGGGCTCAGGGATTCGTGTCCTGTGCGGCTTTTCTCCCCTGAAACCCAAACCCCTTGCTTAGTGGCTAGAATGGGCATTTGGAAGTCACTGGGGCTGAGAGCCTGGGCTCGCCTTCCCTTCGCCCTGTGGTCAAGGCTGGGAATAGAGGGCCTTAGCGATAGAAGGGACTGGGTGATAAGAACAAGTAGCATTTGCACAGCCTCTACAGTTTATGAAGTGCCGCTAAAGATTGAGCTCCCATTCCTTGAGCCATGACCATTAGGCTCTAGGCTGGAGCCCTGACATACATGATCTTATTTAATCCTCATAGGCTTAGTAATACCACCTTCGTTTTACACTTGTGGAAACCTCTCTGAGTCCCAAAGAGGTTAAGTGGCTTGTCACACAGCTGGTAGGTGGAGCAGCAAGACTGAAACCTTGATCTTCTGCCCCAAGGTCAAGTGCTCCTGTCCACCACAGCACGCACCTGTGGTCGTGTGAATGCCAGTTTGGTTTCCCCAATTAGAATGGAAACTTGGTGAGGGCAGTGGCTGCCTTCTCTCTGCCGCACCCACTAGTGCCGCTGAGGCCAGTCGTGCAGCTGCTATCTGGTGGATTAAGAAGGGCGGCGGCCCAGTTCAGGTCCCCTCTGTCTGTCCATCCTTCACACTGCAGTGTCAGAGCCCTGGCTTCTGCCCTGTCCTCCTGCTCTTCTCCCTTCCATCTTGTTCTTCCTCTTTGGAGGTGGGAGGGAGGGAGCCTGGGGGCATAGTGGTGCTGTAAGTGTTGGCATAGACGCGTCCGGGTGTTGAAGAGTGTGGCAGAGACCGAGGTGCATGTGTTCAGGTGTGCAGAGTTATGTCTACCAGTCTTGTGTGTGTGTAGATAGTATCATATGTTTGTTCAGGAAAGAGTGTGTCCATCTCAGTGAATAATCATACAACCATAGAATCTCAGAGATTACCTGCTATATTCGAGTAAACCGAGGCCCAGAAGGGGAATTGACTGGCCCAAGGCCACACAGCTAGACTGTGGTGGAGCTGGTCCTAGAACTGGGGTCTCCTGATTCCCTAGCTATTGTGTTCTGTATATGCTTCCAAGTGGCTCTGCTAGACCACAGCTGCCTTGTAATGGGTATGGCCATTGTCCTCACCTCTGTCTCTGGTTTACTCCTTGAAGCAAGGAGTCAAGCCAGAGCCTAAGAAGGGACCTTAGGCCATTGAGCCTTTATGGGACAGGGAGGCAGCAAGTCAACCCTTCTGTGAGACACAGCAGGGAGAACCATCCATTTCTCTGTGAATAATGGTGACTGCCCCCTGCTGAAATGTTGGTTAAAATAATAAACATTGGCCTTTGTGTGTTTTTGCCTTGACCCTGGGATGGCATTCCCTCCTCCATTATTCAGCTCTTCTTCCCTTTGTGGCAAGGCAACTATAGGCTCTTCTGGGGACATGGGAGAAAAAAGAGCCCTGGATTGGGTCAGGAGAGCTGAGTCCTGAATCTGGCCTCCTGTGTGGCCTTGGAGAAATTAGCCGCAGGAAGGAGTGCTGGGCTCCAGTCATCAGGGCTGCCGGCTGCCATGGCCTGCAATGCGCTTGGGAGCCTCCTCTTGCACTTGCTCTGCATCCAGCTTGAGTCTGGTCTGGACCTGGCTGGGCACAGAGCACTTAGCTTGTCCCAGTGGGATCTGCTCTCTTTGTCCACTGTGGAGGAGGGGAAGTCTGACTGTCCTTCATCCAGGTGGCTCCACAAACCAGCTGGGACTTATTTTTGTTTTGTTTATTCAAAATATATAGTTATTCACACACACACACTTTCTTACACTCATAATACATTTTAAATGTTTCCTGGCTACAGTATTTTTCTAGCCTGTCATATGTTTTTGATTGGGTGATAATGGCCAACGTGATCTGTTAGGTTCCAGGGCAGGGACTGGCATCACTGAGTCCCCATTCTGAGCCAGGCACTGTGCAGTGATCTTTTCTCACACATCATCTCATTTAATGCTCTCAATAGCCCTGTGGGGAAGGAATCACTAAGCTTTTTTTAAATTGAGATACAATTTACATACTATAAAATTCACCATTTACAGTGTAAACTCAGTTATTTTTATTGTAGTATATTCACAGTTATGCAACCATTATCTAATTCTGGAAGATTTTCATCACCCCAAAAAGAAACACACTTATTAGCAATCCTTCTCCGTTCTTCCTTCCCCTGCCCCAAGTCCCTGGCAACCATTAATCTACTTTCTGTCTTTATGGATTTGCCTTTTCTGGGCATTTCATAGAAATGAGATCATGCAATATGTGGCATTTTGTAACTGGCTTTTTCACTTAGCGTAAAGTTTTCATGTTGTAGCATGCATCAGTACCTCACTCCTTTTAATGGCTGAGTAACATATTCATCCATATCAAGTGATGGCCATTTCGGTTGTTCCTGCTTTTTGGCCGTTGTAAATAATGCTGCTATGAGGACACCGAGCAGCAGGGACGACAGCACAGAGAAGTGCAGCAGTTTGCCCAAGGTCACAGTAAGGGGAGAGCTAGGACCCAGACACAGGGCTTTCCAGGAGACTCTTTCTCCATGATTTGCCACAGCCGTGGGTGGGTGACTCAGGAGCAGAGGCTGTGGAGGTGGGAGGACACACACTGATGGCCCCGGTGCTCCTCTTCTACGCAGGGGAGCTGCTGTCAGCCCAGGAGACGACTGTAGAGCTGAGCTGTGGCGTGGGGCCGCTGCAAGTGGTCCTAGGCCTGGAGCAGGCTGTGGTGCTGGACTGCAGCTTGGGGCCTGCTGCTGCGGGACCCCCCACCAGGGTGACGTGGAGCAAGGATGGGGACACCCTGCTGGAGCACGGCAACCTGCACCTGCTACCCAATGGCTCCCTGTGGCTGTCCCAGCCACGAGCACCTGATGACAGTGACGAGGCAGCCCCTGGGACCTTGGGGGCCATTGAAGGCAACTATTCCTGCCTGGCCCATGGCCCCCTTGGAGTGGTGGCCAGCCAGGCTGCTGTGGTCAAGCTCGCCAGTAAGTGCCTGCATCTGGGGCTAAGGCCCAGGAGACCTGGGATGGGGGCGGTGGGACCTGCAGTTAGCTACTGGCACAGATGTCCATCTTGAGCCCGCTGCCCCTCTCCCTGCCTCCCATCCTGCTCAATAGGTCCCTTGCCACTGCTGTTCACCCCCACTTTTCAGTATCCCATTGCCTTCCCACTCCCCCCCACTCCCCTGTTCCTTCTCCTTCTCTTTCCCTTTGAGTTCTGGAGTCTGGAGTTGCGCTGTCCTCCAGGAGGCCTGCCAGAGAGGCTTGTAAGAGTGTCAGGGCGCAGAGGCACCGCCTCAGGGAGGGACCCCCCCATCCACACGGAGGTAGAATGTGGAGTCAAGAGCCCCTGTCCAGCCCACCCCCTGGGGAGCTCTCAGGAAGCACAGATCACCAGGAAATAATTTCCAGGCCAGAAGCAGTGTGCATCGTACTGTAATTTGACCATCGTGATGATTTTGAGTGGGGGGACTTTGGAGTTCATTCTGCTGGCAGCATCTGACCAATAATCACCACTTCTTATCCCTTGGCCACCTCTCCCCAACAACTCCCCGTTGGTCTGAATTTGCTCTGCTGTGTGTGTGTGTGTGTGTG
>VSMD01059001.1:0-10025 GCA_008750895.1 Mirza zaza
TTGAGACAGAGTCTCGCTTTGTTGCCCAGGCTAGAGTGAGTGCCGTGGCGTCAGCCTAGCTCACAGCAACCTCAAACTCCTGAGCTCGAGCAATCCTGCTGCCTCAGCCTCCCGAGTAGCTGGGACTACAGGCATGCGCCACCATGCCCGGCTAATTTTTTTTTTATATATATATTAGTTGGCCAATTAATTTCTTTCTATTTTTATAGTAGAGATGGGGTCTCGCTCAGGCTGGTTTTGAACTCCTGACCTTGAGCAATCCGCCCGCCTCGGCCTCCCAGAGTGCTAGGATTACAGGCATGAGCCACCGCGCCCGGCCCTATTTTTTTAATTATTTATTTTAAATTATTAATTTCTTTTTTTTCTTTTTATATGACTTAAACAGTCTGATAGGCTCTTTTAAACAACCAGGTCTCCCATGAACTAATAGAACTTGGCTGGGCGCGGTGGCTCACGCCTGTAATCCTAGCACTCTGGGAGGCCGAGGTGGGCGGATCATTTGAGCCAAGGAGTTCGAGACCAGCCTCAGCAAGAGTGAGACCCCGTCTCTACTAAAAAATAGAAAGAAATTAGCTGGATAACTAAAAGTATATATATATAAAATTAGCCAGGCATGGTGGTGCATGCCTGTAGTCCCAGCTACTTGGGAGGCTGAGACAGTAGGATTACTTGAGCCCAGGAGTTTGAGGTTGCTGTGAGCTAGGCTGACACCATGACACTCTGGCCGAGGCAACAGAGTGGGGATCTATGTCAAAAAAAAAAAAAAAAAAAAATAGAACTCACTCATTTCCTGGGGAAGGCACCAAGCCATTCATGAAGGCTCTGCCCCTATGACCCAAAAACCTCCCACTTCCAACATTGAGGATCAAATTTCAGCATGGGATTTGGAAGGCCAAACATCCAAACCATATCACAGACATGAAACTGTAGTGGTGGATCCATATACACACAACTGACAGCAGAACACTTGGCCTTTTTTTGGTACCAGTCAACAAGTATCCTGCTGGAAGGCAAACACAATCTTCCAGACTCCCAAATCAAACACAACAGAGACTAGAAGTAACCTACTGGTGAAAGGTAAGGCAGATCCCCGTAGGAGACGCAGGATAAGCATGGACCTGCCCCAAGCAGGCACGCCCTGGCTTCCTTAGGCTTTCCCTATAACTGTCAAATGGATTAAAATATGTGGTATGTCCTCTCCCTGCTTGGAAGTCAACGTGGGAAACTGAACAAGGATCTGAAAGGTAGACAGGGTCAGACAAAAGGAGCTGGATGTCTCTGAGGATGTTCTATGGCCTATGGTTCTATGCGCGCTCTTGGACTGGGCTAGAGGGTCTACAACAAAAACTGGAACTTAGTTCTTATTTTTCCAGGCTCCAAGCAGACCTGTTTTAATGATGTAACCAGCTGCAGGAGAGCTGCACTGAAGGGTGTAAAGTTCTGGTTGGGTTCTAAAGTTAGCAGCTCAGGGGAAAATTGAGTCAAGGGGAAAATCCCCTTTGAAAGCTCCTTAGGAAGGTATCTTACTGGGGCCTGAGAGGTGGCCTCCTTTTAGGTGTATGGACTAGATTTTCCTCCAGGCTGGAAACAGTGTGGCTCTTCTCTGAGCATCAGGTTGGGGGTGGTTAACTTAATTTGGGGGGACAAATTGTAAGAAAAATGAGGCTCTTCACGCATTGGAACCATATGATGGCATGGCCAATAATGACCTCCCCTCTTGCCAGCCCACCAGGACACACGGGGACAGTGGCGGGCACCATTCCTGCACTAGTTAAATGGCTGTGTGTGCATCTGTAGACATCAATAAGTAAAAAGCACCAATGATGTGAGTCCCCTGTAAACCACATGGGTTTCTTTTTCTTTTCTTTTTTTTTGAGACAGAGTCTCACTTTGTTGCCCAGGCTAGAGTGAGTGCCGTGGCGTCAGCCTAGCTCACAGCAACCTCAAACTCCTGGGCTCAAGCAATCCTGCTGCCTCAGCCTCCCAAGTAACTGGGACTACTGGCACGTGCCACCATGCCCAGCTAATTTTTTCTATATATATATATATATATATATATTAGTTGGCCAATTAATTTCTTTCTATTTATAGCAGAGGCGGGGTCTCGCTCAGGCTAGTTTCGAACTCCTGACCTCGAGCAATCTGCCCACCTCGGCCTCCCAGAGTGCTAGGATTACAGGCGTGAGCCACCGCGCCCGGCCAACCACATGGGTTTCTATACTCTGTAACGAAGGGCCCTGAACCAAGACTCCTGGGTTCACATTCACGCTCTGACACTTACTTGCCTTGTGAAAGTTTCTCATGAGTCAAATCAGAATAATAATATCTACTTCCTATGATTATTCTAGAGACTAAATTAGATGAAATATGGGGAAATGTCTAGTACAAAATAAGGACTCAAGAAGTGGGAGTTATTTTATTTATTTATTTTTTAAGAGATAGGGTCTTACTCTGTCACCAGGCTGGAGTGGAATGCAGAGGTAATATCACTGCTCACTGCAACCTCAAACTCCGGGGCTTAAGTGATTTTCCTGCCTTGGCCTCCCAAGTAGCTGGAAGTACAGGCACGAGCCACCATGCCCGGCTAATTTTTCTGTATATTTTTAGTTGTCCAGCTAATTTCTTTCTATTTTTAGTAGAGATGGGGGTCTCATTCTTGCTCAGGCTGGTCTCGAACTCATGACCTTGAGCCATTCTCCCGCCTCGGCCTCCCAGATAGCTCCTTTTTTTTGAGACAGAGTCTCACTCTGTCATCTGGGGTAGAGTGCTGTGGTGTCAGCCTAGCTCACAGCAACCTCAAACTCCTGGGCTCGAGTGATTCTTCTGCCTCAGCCTCTCGAGTAGCTGGGACTACAGGCATGTGCCACCATGCCTGGCTAATTTTTTCTATTTTTGGTAGAGATGGGGTCTTGCTCTTGCTCAGGCTGGTCTCGAACTCCTTAGCTCAAATGATCCACCCGCCTCGGTCTCTCAGAGTGTTAGGATTACCGGCGTGGGCCACCATACCTGGCCCCAGATATCTCTTTGATACACTGATTTCCTTTCTTTTGGATATATATACACCAGCAGGGGGATTGCTGCATCATATGGTAGTTCTATTTTTAGGCTTTTGAGGAGCCTCCACACTGTTTTCCATAGTGGCTGTAGTACTCTGCGTTCCCACTAACAGTGTGTGAGCATTCCCCTTTCTCTGTATCCTCGTGAATATTTGTTTTTAGTCTTTTCTTTCTTTTTTAAAAAATCTTTAAAAAAATTATATAATTTTTTTCTTTCATTATTTTTTCTTCTCTTTCCCATCTTGGCATCTGCATTGTATAGTCTTTTCGATAATAGCCATTTTAACCAGGGTGAGATGATATCTCAATGTAGTCTCAATATGCATTTCCCTGATGATTAATGATGTTGAACATTTTTCATAACTTGTCCATTTGTATGTTTTCTTTTGAGAAATGTCTATTCAGGCCTTTTGCCCATTTTTAAATTGGATTTTTTTTTTTTTTGCTATTGAGTTGTTGGAGCTCCTTATATATTCTCGTTATTAATCGCTTGTCAGATGGATAGTTTGCAAATATCTTCTCCTGTTCTGTAGTTGTCTTTTCACTTTGTTGATTGTTGTGCAGATGCTTTTTAGCTTGGTGTAATCCCATTTGTCTATTTTTGCTTTTGTTGCCTAATTATGAATAAAGTTGTTATTGTGAATTAGCAACTGTGATGGGGTAGGTTTTTCCTGAAAGAAATGAAGAATCGCCTGGAGGAGGAAATGGAGCCTACCTCTGGAGTAGGAGTGGAAGGGATGGCCTTTGGTCTGGAGATCCAATGAGAAATTCCTGGGGAAGGGCTGGCTCTTGGCACAGCAAGTGGCTGTGGGTCACACCTTAGGGAAAGGATGGCACATGCATGGGTCAAAAGAGCTGAGATTGTGGGGCGTGTGTGAATGGGCCCCAGGCTTAGAGTGACCACGGATGGAGCATGGCTGCCAGCGGAGCTGTGCCTTTGCCACGTCCTGAGGAATCACTGTTCACGGAGAGCTGAGGTCAGATCCTTGCTTAGCAGCCCTGAACTATTCTATTGTCTGCAGCATGCTACATGGTTTGTCCTGCTTCTGTTTTTTTTTTGTTTGTTTGTTTTTGAGACAGAGTCTCACTTTGTTGCCCGGGCTAGAGTGAGTGCCGTGGCATCAGCCTAGCTCACAGCAACCTCAAACTCCTGGGCTCAAGCAATCCTACTGCCTCAGCCTCCCGAGTAGCTGGGACTACAGGCATGCGCCACCATGCCCGGCTAATTTTTTCTATATATATATTAGTTGGCCAATTAATTTCTTTCTATTTATAGTAGAGGCGGGGTCTCACTCTTGCTCAGGCTGGTTTCGAACTCCTGACCTCGAGCAATCCGCCCGCCTCGGCCTCCCAGAGTGCTAGGATTACAGGCGTGAGCCACCGCGCCCGGCCACTTTGTCCAGCTTCTGCAATAGCTTGTGCAAATGGGGCCTTCTCACCCTCCAGTTTCACAGGCTGGTGGGGTTTCAGCAGGAGTGGTGAGGAGGCAGAGGAAATGAGCTGTGGGGAGAGAAGCCTAGGGGTGAAGCCACCTGCCAGTGTGTAGACAGCTGCTGTTTCTGTTGCCCAGTGTTTCTTCCTGCCTTTTCTCATGGTGCCAGTACCTTTGTTCCTTTGGGGCATACTCCTTACTCATCCTAATCTAATGGCTGTGGTGGGGTGACCAATTTTAGTACCTCAGCCCCATCACAGGGTGGGCACCTGTCCCAGTGGGGCAATTGTAGCACTCCATGCGCTAGCCATGGACAGGAGCAGATGGAAATTGGACCAATCAGTCCTTCCTTGTGATTTTTCTAATTAGTGTTGACAGGGAAAAAGCTTTCCTTTTCTTTCCTAGTTCAAGGTTACAAGAACATAAGCCTGGAGCTATTGAGGCCATAATTCTGGTGTCATGGGGAATGAAGCCAACAGACAGAATAAGAGAAAAGAGATGGGCAGTGAGAAGCTTTCAAGATCCAGTGGCCTAGAAGCCAGGCTCCTTCCTCTGCACCTCCTGTGGTTTGGTTCTGGGAACCGATAACCCTTTCTAAATTTAGGCTAATGACAGTGGGGTTCCTGTTACTTGCAACCGAAGGCGTTCTCCATGGCACACCGTTAAGCATCCTTCAGCTTTCCCAGGGCTTTGCTGTTGGGTGAGGGGGACCTCAAAAGAAAAATTAATTTCCTTTTATAAATAGAGCTCAGTGTCTTACAAATTGAAGAGATGGAACCTTATTTGACAGTGAGGCAGGACTCTTGGGTCATATAAGAAAAGAACCTAATTAATGAATGTTAAATGCTATTTACATTCAGTGGCAGACACTCTTGGTTGTCTAATAAGTCATTTCCAACAGCCTCTCCCTTGACACTTCTCACTATGAAGGCTGCAAAGCTCAACACTGCACTCGCTTTCCCAGCCTCTAATGCAGTCAGAGGGGGCCATGTGACCCAGTCCTTGACAATAAGACATAAGCAGCAATCTATTACTGGTGGGGGTGAGTGGAGGAGGAGTGATTTAACAGTTTAATATTTTTTCTTTTTATTATAAATTACTGCAAATAATTTTTGGAAGTTGGTGGAAGTGTAAAAGCAAATGAAAAAATTAAATAATGGATTTTTTGGTTATAAAAGTGTTTCTGGATAAAAATGGGAAAGTATTTCAAACTTTCAAAATAATTTATAAGGTAGATGAAAGAATAGAGAATAGGCATGGCTAATACCTGATGTTCCTTCTAAGAGATAAGAGGTTTTTTCCAACTTTCGTCTAACAAAAACCGATCTGATTTACCGTGTGCCAGAGACCTTGCGAGGGCTGGAGATTCAAAGATCCGCAAGACCCAGTTTCTGGTCTTGGGAGCTCTCTGTTGGGAAGACAACACAGGAATAGGTAATTGTGTACCCTGACATAAGTGCAATGATAAAAACAGGCTCTGGGTGTTATGGAGGCACAATGAGGACCAGGGAAGGCTTCCCAATGGCAAGTGACGCCTGAGCTGTGTCCTAAAGAACAATCTGGGTGGAAGAAGACATGCCAGATGGAGGAGAGTGCATGCACGAAGGTATGAAGGTAAGAAGCAGTGTGGTGGGTATCAGCTTTGGCTAGAGCACAGCTGGTAGGCATGGAAATGTGCAGGAAGAGGAAGTGCAAGGGAGGCAAGGCCCACATCTGGAAGGCCTGGGATTGCCAGTGGGGGGCATTATCTCTATCCTACAGGAAGCAACACACAGAAGGGAAGGCCATCCATTCAGATTCATGTTTTAGGTAGATCTCAGTGGCTGAGTGGAGTTTGGATTTGAGGGTCACAAGCCTGGACAAAAGGAGACAATAAGAAGGATGTCGAAATAGTCCAGGCAGAGGAGGAGAAAGTTCTGTGAAAGCAGGCAGTGCTTTCATACTGCCTAAGGCACACTGCACAAGTGCCTGGCAGTGTGATTCATTTATGTCTACATTTGTGCATTGGCAGAGCCTGGCTTCTCCAGTTCTTTTGGCTTTCAGTGAGCAAGAAAGAACCATCATTTAACCAAGAACTGTTTGTTCTGTTAGCTAATATCAAGTAGGGAGCTTCTTTAAAAAGAAATCTTAGGCCGGGCACGGTGGCTCAAGCCTGTAATCCTAGCTCTCTGGGAGGCCGAGGTGGGCGGATCGTTTGAGCTCAGGAGTTCGAGACCAGCCTGAGCAAGAGCGAGACCCCATCTCTACTATAAATAGAAAGAAATTAATTGGCCAACCAATATATAAAGAAAAAATTAGCCGGGCATGGTGGCACATGCCTGTAGTCCCAGCTACTTGGGAGGCTGAGGCAGCAGGATTGCTTGAGCCCAGGAGGTTGAGGTTGCTGTGAGCTAGGATGACGCCATGGCACTCACTCTAGCCTGGGCAACAAAGTGAGACTCTGTCTCAAAAAAAAAAAAAAAAAAAAGAAATCTTGGCCAAGGGCGGTGGCTCACCCCTGTAATCCTAGCACTCTGGGAGGCCAAGGAGGGAGGACTGCTTTAGGTCAGGAATTCGAGACCAGCCTGAGCAAGAGCGAGACCCCGTCTCTACTGAAAATAGAAAAAAACTTAGCCAGTCAACTAAAAATAGAAACAAAAAATTACATGGCCATGGTGGCTCATGCCTGTAGTGCCAGATACTTGGGAGGCTGAGGCAGGAGGATTGCTTGAGCCCAGGAGTTTAAGGTTGCTGTGAACTAGACTGACACCACGGCACTCACTCTAGCCTGGGCAACAAAGCAAGACTCTGTCTCAAAAACAAAACATAAAAACAAATAAAAAGAAATCTTAATTATACAATCATGAATAATCATGGTGAAGATGAAAAGAGAGTTGTAGTGGAAACCAGTGTGCCAGCCTGAGCTCCCTGTTGTGCTAATTTTTTGAGAGGGTGGACAAAATATAAATGAAAGAAAGCATAAACAGAGATGGATCCTGAAGAATGACATATTATCTGGAGGACTGTGCTGCAGTTTTCCAGAAATTCTAAAGAAAACAAGAAAGGTCTTTAAAGTTATTCTTAGGGCAAGAAGAACATAGAAGGGCTATATCCAATGTGTATGTAGGTGGTAATATAGAGAGATAATGAAAGAAGGCAGAAACACTCAACTTCATGGACAAAGAGCTGCTTCATATATAATGATTTCAGCAAAGCACATGCCCAGTTTCTCATGATATGCTGAACCTTTTAAGAAGTCCTGGGGAGGCCGGGCGCGGTGGCTCACGCCTGTAATCCTAGCTCTCTGGGAGGCCGAGGTGGGCGGATCGTTTGAGCTCAGGAGTTCGAGACCAGCCTGAGCAAGAGCGACACCCCATCTCTACTATAAACGGAAAGAAATTAATTGGCCAACTAATATATATAGAAAAAAATTAGCCGGGCATGGTGGCACATGCCTGTAGTCCCAGTTGCTTGGGAGGCTGAGGCAGCAGGATTGCTTGAGCCCAGGAGTTTGAGGTTGCTGTGAGCTAGGCTGATGCCACGGCACTCACTCTAGCCTGGGCAATAAAGTGAGACTCTGTCTCAAAAAAAAAAAAAAAAAAAGTCCTGGGGAGGGGGAAGTCTGGATGCAGTGTTGTTCCAAACCCAGGTCTACTGCACACCCTGGGGATTCCTTTCACCACTTTCCTTGGTTAGAGTCCTTGTTTCCTAAGTCCCACGTCTTCCTTTTTCTTGGTTTAGCAGAAGCACATTCTCTGCCAGCACATAGGGGATATGGCAAGTACTGGCAAGGATGCTGGTGGTGTGTCACCTGCTGCAGCTGTTCTGGAGAGCCATCTAGCAGTTTCAGTCAAATGAAGAATACAGGGACCCTCTAACCCACTGATCCCGTTCCTGAGCACATACCCAAGGGAAATGCCCACATGGGTCAATATGTGTGAGGATGTTCACTGTAATGTTGCGTATTTGTGTGTAAATGAAGTTTTCAGATTTCTATAATTTTATACTCTATCACTTCACTGAATTGTCTCTCTTCTCTTTTTTTGGAGTCTTAAGGACAATCAATTATCTCTCTCTTTTTTTTAGAGAGAGTCTCACCATATTGCCCAGGTTGAACTTGGACTCCCAGGCTCAAGTGATCGCCACCCTTGCCCCTGCCTCAGCCTCCTGAGTAGCTGGGACTACACATGCACACCACTGTACCCAGCTTTTAATTTTTATTATTATCGTTATTTTTTTTTTGAGACAGTCTCGCTCTATTGCCTGGGCTAGAGTGCCGTGGTGTCAGCCTAACTCACAGCAACCTCAGACTCCTAGGCTCAAGTAATCCTCCTGCCTCAGCCTCCCGAGTAGTTGGGAATACAGGCATATACGCCGCCACACGTGGCTAATTTTTCTATTTTTAGTAGAGTGGTGTCTCACTCTTGCTCAGGCTGGTCTTGAACTTCTGACCTCAAGCGATCCTCCTGCCTCAGCCACCCAGAGTGATGGGATTACATACGTAAGCCGGCCTGAGTTCTTTTAATAGCAGTTTTTTAGTTGATTCTCTTGGGTTTTCTATGCATTTGATTCTATTATTAACAAATAGGAAAAGTCTTACCTCTTTATTTTTAGTGGTGTAACAAATTTTTATTTAAAATAGACACTCTGAAAACAATAGTTAAAAAAAATAATAAAGTTCAACAAGGTTTTTTTTTTTGAGACAGAGTGTCACTCTGTTGCCCTGGTAGAGTGCAGTGGTGTCATCATAGCTCACTGCAACCTCAAACTAATCCCTAATCCAAAAATCTCAAATCTGAAATGCTCCAAAATCTTAAACCTTTTGAGTGCTGACAATTGGAAAATGTGATACCTGACCTCACATGATGGGTTGCAGTCAAAATTTTGTTTCATGCACAAAATTATTTAAAATATGGTATAAAATTATATTCAGGCTATGTGTAGGTGTTTAGGAAACAAACGAATTCTCTTTAGACTTGTGTCCCACCCCCATGATAGCTCATTAGGTATACGCAAATATTCTAAAATCCAAAAAAGTCCAAAATCTAAAACATTTCTGGTCCCAAGCATTTCAGATAAGGGATACCCAACTTGTATTTTTCATTGCTATATAGTGTTTCACAGAAATGTATGAATATACCACATCTATTTAACTATTCTGCTGTTGATAGACATCTGGGATGTTTCCAGCTTTGGGCTATTATAAATAAAGCTGTTATGAACATTCTTGTACCCATTTTTCTTTTTTTTTTGAACAGAGTCTCACTTTATTGCCCAGGCTAGAGTGAGTGCCGTGGCGTCAGCCTAGCTCACAGCAACCTCAAACTCCTGGGCTCAAGCAATCCTGCTGCCTCAGCCTCCCAAGTAGCTGGGACTACAGGCATGCACCACCATGCCCGGCTAATTTTTTCTATATATATATTAGTTGGCCAATTAATTTCTTTCTATTTATAGTAGAGATGGGGTCTCGCTCTTGCTCAGGCTGGTCTCGAACTCCTGAGCTCAAATGATCCGCCCACCTCGGCCTCCCAGAGAGCTAGGATTACAGGCGTGAGCCA
>VSMD01059005.1:0-38449 GCA_008750895.1 Mirza zaza
GCCCCCCACCCCTAATTCTAATTTAAACTCATCTGCGATAGACAGCAACGTTCCCTAAGGTTCAGAAACACCCTAGGCAATGCTGCTCCCTAGATGAAGATGATTGAAATGATCCTGGTGCTAAAGAACTGAGTGTTGGCACTGATTGTGGCTGGCTTCTCCGGCATCCTCTGCAAGCAGCTCCGGCGTGGGGCACCAATGTACTGGTACTCCTTTGCCAGCCTGTCAAATGTGCTTAGCAGCTGGTGCTCAAGTTTGTCAGCTTCCCCACCCAGGTGCTGGCCAAGGCCTCCAAGGTGTCATGCTGATGGCAAAGCTGGTGTCTCAACACAGCTATGAACATGGGGAATACCTGACAGCTGGCCTCATCTCAACTGGGGTCAGCATGTTTCTGCTATCCAGCAGACCAGAGCCACTCAGCTCCCCAGCCACCACACTCTCAGGCCTCATCTTCCTGGCAGGCTACATTGCTTTTGACAGCTTCACCTCAAACCGGCAGGATGCCCTGTTTGCTTATGTCACTGGTGCAAATGATGTTTAGGATCAATTCCTTCTCCTGACTTTTCATAGCAGGCTCACTGCTAGAGCAGGGCGCCCTTCTGGAGGGGACCCCCTTCATGGGACAACACAGCAAGTTTGCTGTCCATACCCTGCTTCTCTCAGTCTGCTCTGCATGTGGCCAGCAGTTCATCTTTTACACCCTTAGGCAGTTTGGGGCCACTGTCCTCACAATCATCATGATTCTCCACCAGGCCTTTGCCATCCTTTCCTGTCTCCTCTATGGCCACACTGCCACTGTGGTGTGAGGGTTGGGGGTGGCCATGGTCTTTGCTGTCCTCCTGCTGAGTCTACACCCAGGGCCGTCTGAAGCAACGAGGAAAGAAAGCTGTGCCTATTCAGTCCCCTGTGCAAAACGTGTGAGTGGGGTCGAGGGGTCCAGAAGAGTGAAGTAAAATAGGACCCTCTCACCATGCTAGTAACTCCTCTCCTACTATAACTCACCAGAGCCCTGGCTTTAGGGCAAAATGCAAGGGTTTTCTCAGTATCATAGACCAGCTCTGCAGTTGGAGGTGGGGAGCCCAGGAGGCAGCTTTCCCCTTTGCCTTAGAAGTCACCCATCCTCCTCTAGGCAGGTTCTTCCAAGCCTCACGGTAGACAGTCCGCAGTATAGGGGGGTGATGGGTAATGGCTCCAAGGGACAGAGGTACCTTGCACAGCTCCTCCCTCCTCACGTTCCCTGAACTCTTGCCCTGGCTATTGGCTCCACCACCTTTCAGACTGCCCCTCCTCCACAGATACCTGTATTTCTTACTCCAGTGAGAAAGCCACAAATGATATAGGTTCCAAATGCTACTTTCCCAGGAGGGTAAAAGATGCTGAGGAAGGGGGACTAGAGAGCCCTGCTCAGCTACACCACCTGGTGTTCCTGGATCTCTAGGCTCTGCTCTGTGAGACAGTTGCAGGTTTTGGCACTTTGGAAATGTAACTTTTTGCTCTTATAATTTTATTAAATTAAATTGTTGCAGGCCGGGCGCGGTGGCTCAAGCCTGTAATCCGAGCTCTCTGGAAGGCCGAGGTGGGCGGATCATTTGAGCTCAGGAGTTCGAGACCAGCCTGAGCAAGAGTGAGACCCCATCTCTACTATAAAGAGAAAGAAATTAATTGGCCAACTAATATATATAGAAAAAATTAGCCGGGCATGGTGGCACATGCCTGTAGTCCCAGCTACTTGGGAGGCTGAGGCAGCAGGATTGCTTGAGCCCAGGAGTTTGAGGTTGCTGTGAGCTAGGCTGACGCCACGGCACTCAGTCTAGCCTGGGCAATAAAGTGAGACTCTGTCTCAAAAAAATAAATAAATAAATAAATAAATTGTTGCAATGGGGGGGAAAAAAGAGACTGAAATGAGCAACCTTCCCCAGCTGACATTCCAGAGCAGGCCTACTGCCATTTTAAGGAGTATCTTTAGAATCATGAGATCAAAATTGCTTTTCCAAAAAAAGAAAAAAAAAATTTTTTTTTTAAATTAAAACTTAATACCCAAACAATCCTATTAAGATAGGTATCATATTCCCATTTTACAGACAAGGAGACTGAGACTTAAAAAGGCTCAACAATTTGCCCACAGTCACAAAGAAACTAAGACTAGATTCCAGGAGGGTTTGGAAACCTGAAGAGCTCCCACAGAGGTGAGAAAGGCATTTCGAGTGGGTGAACAAATATGCTTCACAGAGGAAGTGACACCTGAACCAAATGAAGCATGGGACAAGAAAAGGCAAATAAGCAGAGTGAAAGGAATGAACTATTAATATACCAGACGAAAGCTGTCTCAAGAATATTCAGGGAACCAGGAATCAGCAGGTATGGTGAAACCACAGTCCTTTCAAGGCAGAGACATGAGAGGACTCAAATGTCTATTTGGCCAAGGCTGTGCAAGCACAAGAATGTCAAGCTGTACAGTTGTCACTGGCCTTCACAAGACTTCTCCTGAAACAGAAATCCACTAAAGCAGATGCCTGGAACCCCAGCCCGTGAGGGAAGCAAGGTCTACCTTTGACTCGAACTCGTGATGAAGGAAAGAGTAAAAGCAGCTTCTAGAGTTGAGCTCTGCATCTAAGCTACTCTGCCTACTAGGACTGACTGAGGAGGGACAAGGTTTGGGTCTATAGTATGGTATCATACATTACACAACAATAGGGCAAAGCAGTTAAAAGCAAGACTTTAGAGTCAGATAATCCTGGGTTCAAATCCCAACTCTACCTTTACTAGCTGCGTTAACCCTGGGCAAATCATTAGACTGCTTTGAGCCTGTTTCCTCCTTTGTAAAATAGAGATAAAAATATATGCCTCAGGCCGGGTGCAGTGGCTCACGCCTGTAATCCTAGCACTCTGGGAGGCAGAGGTGGGGGGAATGCTCAAAGTCAGGAGTTCAAAACCAGCCTGAGCAAGAGCAAGGCCCTGTCTCTACTATAAATATAAAGAAATTAATTGGCTAACTGTATATATATACACACATATATATATACACACACACACATATATATATATACACACACACACATATATATATATAAAAAAAATTAGCCGGGCATGGTGGTACATGCCTGTAGTCCCAGCTACTCGGGATGCTGAGGCAGGAGGATCACTTGGGCCCAGGACTTTGAGGTTGCTGTGAGCTAAGCTGACGCCACAACACTCTAGCCTGGGCAACAAAACTGAGACTCTGTCTCAAAGAAAAAAAAAAAAAAAAAATATATATATATATATGCCTCATAAGGTTGTTGCAAGAAATAAATAAGAAAAATATGTAGGCTGAGCACAGTGGCTCACGTTAATAATCCTAGCACTCTGGGAGGCCAAGGCAAAAGGATCACTTGAGGCCAGGAGTTCCAAGTTTCAGTGAGCTATAATTGCGCCACTATTTTCCAGACTGGGCAACAAAGCAAGACTCTGTCTCCAAAAAGAAAAAAAGAAAATGAAAAAATATGTAATGTGCAAAATGTAGTTATCACAGTATCTAGTAAGAAAGCAAATTCCCAAAAAATAGTAGCTAGTCTTTCATTCATTCAACATGTTTACTGAGCTATTTATTTATTTATTTCATTTATTTTTGGAGACAGGGTCTCACTGATGGACTAGAGCGCAGTGGCATCATCACAGCTCATAGCAACCTCAAACTCCTGAACTTGAGTGATCCTCCTGCCGTGGCCTCCCAAGGAGCTGAGACTACAGGTGTGTGCCACCATGCCTGGCTAATTTTTATTTTTTGTAGAGATGGGGTTTCCCTATGTTGTTCAGGCTGGTCTCAAGACTCCTGGGCTCAAGTGATCCTCCCACTTTGGCCTCCCAAAATGTTGGTGTGACCCTCCGTGCTCGGTCAACAGAAGTGTTAATGATTTTCCTCCACCAATCTCAAAATTGCTATAACTCCCCTAAAAGAAGGTTTCACTATAATACACTTTCACAACATTTAAATGCAAAGAAAAACTAATTATCTCTATGACAAAAGCAAAAAATGAGTAAGGGTCCTTAGAAGCATAGGTTCTAATCTCAGCTCTGCCACTTACTGGTGACTTCCTCTGGGCCTCCTCAGATAAGACAATCTTTTTTTCCAGCTCTAATATCTGAGACAGCTGATAGCATCTCAGTTTTTAACAGGTGACCTTAAAAATGACAATTTCACAAGTACCTTCCTTTGGGAGTATTTGGGTGAGGACTAGACATGCAAGGCAAGGCCAGAAGCATGAGGTGATGGCAGGGAAAAGTTGTTCTCTAGGGAAATGTGGAAAAATCACCCCCCCAAAAAAAACACCTTGTACCTTTCTTCATCATGTCTCGGTCCAGGGCTACATTTCTCTGAGCAAGATTTACTTCTGATCGAAAATGGAAGCGCTTGGCTCGCTGTTCTTTCTTTTCAATTGCTTCCTAGAAAGTACAGAAAAAGTCAAACAAGTTAAATATGGAGGAAGAAAGTTAAATCACAAACACAACATGATGCATCAGTGACAACTGTAAAATAAATGAAAAGAAATGAGCAACACTGTGCTTTGATTAAGTTTTACAGAGAACCAGATAGTCACATTCAGTGGCTGGGAGGGCTTATATTAATTCTGCTATCATTTGTTATCACCTCCATCCTATCACAGCCTATTACTGTGCCTGGGACACTGTAGGAACTCAATGAGCATCTGTTGAGTGAATGAATAGTGCTTTACAATTTATAAAGTTCTCTGACATTTATTGTTAGTAATTAGGCCAACAAATTATAATTAAACAATCTCAACATCCCAATTTTCCAGATGCAGAAACTGAGGAACAAAAAAGCCAAAAGGTTTGCCGGAGGCACTACAGCTAGTTAAGGCAGCAGATCTTCTGATTCCAGTGCTATTTCTAGGAGCTCCTCCACAACCACCATTTCACATCATCTGCGGGCATGGTAATCACACTCATCACGCTCTTCCACATTGTATGTGCCTCAGCAGTCCACTCCCTAAAGCTAGTTCCTGTTTAAAAATAACACTGAGGCAAAGAAATTCTCTCAATTCTTCCAGCCTTTGTGTCCATGGAATTGCCAGTTTTCATCTTTAAGTGACAAGTAGCATTGATGCATCACTGAAAAAAAATAATCAGCTTTTAAGTTTCTTCCAAGAGCTAAAATAGATTTAGGTCCAACTGCAGGTTTCTGATGGCTCACAGGAACCCTTCACTAATTGTCTATCAACTTTACACACTAACTGAAGGACGGACTATCGAAAGCTTGTGAGGATTGGTCAAGCAGCAACACTTGTGTTACTTCTCAATAGTTATGCTAATTTTCTTCACTGAAGTTTTCCAAGTGCAAACAACAATATACCTTCCTTTAGTAACAATTTAAGTGCCAACTCTGGGACTACCACCCTTTTCCCCATAGACCTGTTTCATATAATGGCAAACTATTAGGCTTAAGAACAGTCTACTTCTTTTTCAACTACACTAAGAAAACATTTTCACTTTATTCTATTTTCTTGTCTAACAGATGATCAGTTCTCTTTCTTTTGGACTTTAAGTAATCTGAGACACATTGAGACACAGACAAACTATAAAAAGATAAGCATGACATATTTATTTTTATTTTTGCTTTTATGCATCCAATATAGCAATATATACTATTATTCACAATTGTAATTCAGAATTCTGTTCCAAACTTAATGGCATACATTAAAATCAGAAAGAATGTCTAAGGCTGGGCACGGTGGCTCACGCCTGTAATCCTAGCACTCTGGGAGGCCAAGGCGGGCGGATTGCACTAGGTCAGGAGTTTGAAACCAGCCTGAGAAAGAGCAAGACCCCGTCTCTACTATAAATAGAAAGAAATTAATTGGTCAACTAATATATACAGAAAAAAGTAGCCAGACATGGTGGCGCATGCCTGTAGTCCCAGCTACTCGTGAGGCTAAGGCAGCAGGATTGCTTAAGCCCAGGAGTTTGAGGTTGCCATGAGCTAGGATGACACCATGGCAGTCGTCACTCTAGCCTGGGCAACAAGGCGAGACTCTGTCTCAAAAAAAAAAAAAAAAAAAAAAAGAAAGAAAAAGAAAGAATGTCTAAACTGGACATCACTGATTAAAGCAACAAATATGTACTGACTCTTTATAATAACAAATATAATAGGTTTGACTCTATGAGGTGTTAAAATGAAGGCCATAATCTGGTAATTGCAATCACTAGACAAAAGGCAACACTCTTAGGTACTGAAAATAATTCAGTTGACTTGGCCTTCAAAGTTTAGACAGGCAGGCAATCAGGCACCCACTCCCTGCTTTTTTTTGTTTTTTTTTTTTAGAGATGGGGTCCAGCTATATTGCCCAGGCTGGTCTTGAATTTATGCGCTCAAGCAATCCTCTTGCCGTAGCCTCCCAAAGTACTGGAATTACAGGCGTGAACCACCACAGCTGGCCAGGAAACCCTATTTTTCTAAGTTTCCAACCAGTAAGGAATATAAACATTTACTAAGGGCCTACTACATGCCAAGCACTTTTCATGTTTTATTTCATTTAAAGTGGAAACAGCATGCATTTTTTTAAAAAATGGGCACAATATTTTAAAAGGCATTCCCAATATAGAACTTTTTCTTAGAAATGGTTAAGCACAGGCATCTAGATATTGTGATTTTATCTTTTCATGGATGCAAGAACACATAAATGGCGCCTAGATGTTTTCAGGATGCATAAAGGCATCACTGTGTAACATGAAGTTTAAAAATTTTTTAATTCAGCAACAGAAGAAAAAAGGAGGTAAAAAAGAATATTTAACATTCTGTAAGTTCTAGGGACCAAGTTCATTAAGTTCACCTGCTTATCAAACTGAATAAATAACCCTCTTACCTTGGAGGTGACATCAATCCCAGTGATAAAGCTGCCAGCCTTGTTTTCATATCTTCTGCTTGTGTCCTAACGCAAAGAAAAAGGGTGAGAAATTCTGACAGCAATTGAAGAAAACCCAGGAGAAAAGACAGTCTGACGATTGGTTCTTTTTGAATAGTCATTCTCAGCGACCTTCTCCCACCACTGACAACCTCTTATTAAGAAGCCCATCCCAGTGACTCCACAGTATCAATCAACCACCCTAACAAGAAGTCAGAACCTGTCCAAAACCATAAGTAATTCCACCAGCTGAAGGTATCCATATAAAGAAAATCTAAAGGCTTTCGTGAAAAAAATGTCAAAAGACGAGGCAGTCGTTTATCTCTCCAGCCCAGACTGGACAAATTCCCCATCCCAGGCCACTAGGTGGAGCACAAGCTTCCACCAAAATGCAGAAAGTCCAGGATCACCTATAACTCCTGGAGAAAATACAGCACCCAGCAATGAAAAGAGGATGGGATTTGGAAACTGAGCAAGGACTAACATCTCAGCTGTGATGTTCACTAATTATAGAACGCTGTATAATTTCTTTGACCTCTCTGGGCCAAGATTTTCTCCATGATATCTGCCCACTTTCCCGATCTCTTTAACTGCTCTTCCATTTGCGCTACAGAATTTTCTGTTTCTCCAGCACGACAATCTTGTTCCCATCTCAGAACCTTTGCAGCACTTACTATTGCCCTTGCTGGGAACACTCCCTTTCAATGTGCACATGGGTGGATCCTTTTTATCATTTAGGGTTCAGTTTAAATGTCACCATCTCAAAGGACTTCACTGGCCATCCCATCATAGCTCTGCTCACACTCCTCACCCCTGCACTCTCTATCTATTAACATTATTTTCTTCATAGCACTTAATACTAAGGAAATTATTTACTTGTGTCCCCAACTGGAACATAAACTCCAAGAGGGAGTTTGATCTTGATCAAGAACTTAAAGTTGTGCCGGGCACACAGTGGGGCATACAATAAATACGTGTTGAACTGAATGAATGAAAGGATAATTTCTACTTCACAACTGCAGTGATATTTATTGTTTGTTTTTGTTTTGTTAGAGACAGAGTCTATGTTGCCCAGACTGGTCTCCAACTCCTGGGCTGAAGAGATCCTCCTGCCTCAGCCTTCCAGAGTAGCGGAGACTATAGTCTCAGGCCTAGGCACCTGGCATAAACGATATAATGCAATGATTTTAATGGTAAAATGCCCTTATGCTAATTGTTATTAACCACAGTCACTATCATTTGCCATCTCTAGTGATCCTACCTTAACCTTTTTTCCATATCTTCATTTTAAAAGCAAGACTGGTAAAAAGTAGATCATGTTAGGTAATAAATTAAGTACATGAGAGGAGCCATCCAGGCCTGAGACCAGCTCTAAGAACTGGACATACGACTATCAAACCACAAGCAAAACACCTCTCACCGTCCCCATTATGGTAAAGGAGGGACCAAAGATCACTATTGGTCCTGTGATATTTTGGTTTCATTACAGGTCAGATACTGGGACCTCAGGGTAGGTGCTTGCTACACAGCAGTGGAGCTGCACGAGGCAAGATGACCCTCAAGTCACAACAGAAACAGAGAGTTTCTGTTGCTGACAGTTCCAGCCCTCCCAAGAGAAAGGGCGAGTGCCATGTTTAACAGATACCAACTCCTCTGGGGCAGGACCCACAAGGAGACCTGGATGCCGGCGCCACCCCACAGTTCCTTCGGGGCCGCTCCCGGCTCCGTTCCCGCGCAGGGCTCCCCTTTATCTCAATGTCAGCCCCTCCTCGCTCCCTTGCACTGCGCGGCTCAGAGGGGCAGCGGAGGGGGTATCCTCAACTATCTTCCAGCCGCCTCCTCCCCACCACCTCCAGCCCCCTCAACACCCATTTCCGGCGCCCCGGCGTCCTTTCTCTAGCTCCGAGTCTCTCCTCAAGCCTGACGCCCCCGCCCCCCGGGCGCTCGCGCCCCTCTCGCCAGCTCCGCCGACTTCCCCGGGTCAGGGCTCCCGCCGCCTCCCCTTCCGGCCCCTTCCGGCGCAGGGCACTCGCTCCGCAACCTCCTCCTCGCTCCCCGCCCCCCGCCCCCCGCCCGTACCGGGATCAGTTCCTTCAGCGAGCGCCGCACCGGCACGATCTCCAGTTCGCCCTCCTCCACCTCCATAGGCTCCGGCTCGCCACGGTCCACACTGGACTCTGCCTCCGGTGACGGGAGCCCCAGAGCTGGCCCCGCCGGGGCCTCCGCCTTCACCGACACCCGCAGGCCCCGTACGGCCGCCATCGCTGCCTGCCGGCCGCACCACTGAGAGCCCGCCCCGCACACCCGCCGGCTAGAGCGCCGCCGCCAGTGGCCACCGAGGAGCTGCCACCGATACCTAGAGCGTCGCCCGTTTCTGCCAGAAGGCCGGCTTTAGCGTTCCCGCCCCCTGGTGGCGGGAGGAACCCGGGCCGGCTGCGGCGGGACCTGGTGAGGAGAAGGCGGGACCGAGTGAGGACGGGGGCGGGGCCTGCTGGAGGGGACGGGATCTGGAGGAGTTCGGTGTAGTCCGGGGTTATGGGTCTAAATCTGTACTCAAGCGATCACTAGGTGCCAGACACCTCAAAGCGCTTGAGCCCTGACAGCAACCCCATGAAGTAGGTCCTGTTAGTACTCCTGTTTCACATATGAAGAAACTGAGGCACAGAAATGTAGCCAAGGTGACAGGCTATTAAAGGGATAAAACCTGGACCTAAGCCTAGACAGTCTGGCTCCAGAGCCCACAATGAGCCTTGGTATATCACCTCTGGGCAATCTGCAGATTTACAAAGTTACTTGCCTTGCCAACCTTTGTCTCTTTCAGGTCTCCCCAAAATACACTAAAATTGAGACTCCAAGAGGGTGGTGACCTGCCCAAAGGCCAGAGCTTAGACCTCAAATTCCTGACTCCTGAAGGTGCTATCCACTGTAGACCTGTGAACATGGTTTCCTGCTGATATTTTTCTAAGAGCCTGGTGGGGGAGAAGAAGTGTTGGCTTCCAGAGAGCACCACTGGTCAGTTTTTGCTTTGAGTCCTGATTTTGCATCTTCCTCCCTGTGTAACCGTAGGCTGGTCCTGGCCCCTTTTTGGGCCTGGTTTTCTGCCTGGTGAGTGATCAGGTGGGACCCCAGGGTCTCTGAGCCCTACCAGCTCTGACCATGGAGGACCAAATAATTGTAAGCCAAGGAAGAGCATGATCAGCATGAGACACACCTGGGGGTCAAGCTGGCCAGCCCTGCCCCACACATGGTGTGTGGCCTTGGGCGAGCCACTGAACCCTGTGGAGCCTAAGTTCCTTCATCAGTAAAATGGAAAGATACTACCCATCTCCAAAGGAGGTGGTTGAGGGTTAAATGAGATAATTATATATAGATACAGGATCCAACAGAAGGGGTACAGTACATCATAGTTTTTCTTAAATTTGGGTTAAATCACAGGGAAAACACAACACGGAGCTCTTGGCCAGGCACAGTGGCTCACACCTATAATCCTAGTACTGTGGGAGGCCAAGGCCAGAGGATCACTTGAGCTCAGGAGTTGGAGACCAGCCTGAGCAAGAGTGAGACCTCATCTCTACTAAAAATAGAAAAAATTAGCCAGATGTGGTGGCATTTGACTATAGTCCTAGCTACTCAGGAGACCAAGGCAGGAGGATCACTTGAGCTCAGGAGTTTGAGGTTGCAATGAACTATGATGATGCCACTGCACTCTAGCCAGGGCAACAGAATGAGACCCTGTCTCAAAAAAAAAAAAAAAAAAAAAAGGGCAGAGCTCTTTAGAGGACTAGTTTTGCTTGATGAATGGGACACAAAATAGTTACTAAATTAGGCTGAATGCATGAAATGCATTTGTGTGCATTTTTAAGAACATGTCAAAGAAAATTTGTACTTGGGGTAGCCAGCTGTGGGTGACAGTCACAGGCCCCACCATTACGAGGCTTGTGGGGTGGGGGATGACAGAGGAGGAAGCAATTCCTCCTCCACTGTGGACACCATGAGGCCGGCAGAGAGGGCTGGACAGGCCCCTGTCCCTGCTGGGTAGGAGCCTTGCTGCTTGAGGATTCCATTCAGGGAGGAGTCAACATTGCAGTTCAGTGCAGTTCAGGTGAGAACCAGCACCCTGGCGGGGCTCTAGCTGGCAGGTGAACTAGGAGTCTAGGGCAAGCCAGGACATCAGATAAATACCAAGGCTCCTAGGCTTCTGTCAAAAAAGCCCTTTGTGTCTTTCCCCTTTTGGTCACCTATCTCACCTGCCCCCCTTTCCTGTCCTTGGTGCAGCCAGCTGAGGTGGAGCCATGGAGAATTTAGGAGGTGGTAAAAAATAATTTTCAAAAAGCTAAAAAACATGACTCTCAAACAAATATAAAATGAACACATGTCAAAGCTTTTATCCATTCATTAATAAGTGAGGAAACTAGTAAGATATCAAGACTAGTTCAAAAGAGAATTTGAGAATGAATATAGTTGGTCAGTCAAAGGAATGCTGAGATGCATTTGACAAGGCAGATTAATGCTCTACAAGGCAAGAAACTATAACCTTTGGGGTTCCCTTTTCTACCAGACAGCAGACATTTGCATTGCTACTGGATAAGAATTATGTACTTGTTATGAATTTTCTATAAAGTAACCTCTACTCTCACAGAGTTGTAAAATACCCTAATCAGTAGTAAATAAGGAGTCAGGAGGCTGAGTCAGGCAGGAAGATCACTTCTGGCCAGGAGTTCAAAACTAGCCTGTGCAACATAGTGAGACCGCATCTCTACAACAATAAAAAAAATTAGCTGGGCATGGTGGCACACACCTGTAGTCTCAGTTACTCAAGAGACTGAGGCAGGAGGATCACTTGAGCCTAGGAGTTGGAGGCTGCAGTGAGCTATGATTGCACCACTGCACTCCAGCCTGGACAACAGAGTGAAACCCTGTCCCTAAAAGAATAATAAATAATAAATAGCAAATAAGAAGTCTTAGCTGGGTGCAGTGGCATGTGCCTGTAGTCCCAGCTACTTGAGAGGCTGAGGTGGGAGGATCACTTGAACTCAGGAATTCCAGCCTGGATGGCAGAGCAAAACCCTGTCTCTTAAAAAAACTAGTAAATAAGAAATCAAACAAAGCTACACATCCCTTGAGAATCAGATGGTTCCCCAGGTAGAAAAGACATGTTGAGAGGACACTGCACTGAGAGGACATCCGTGTAGTCCTTTTCACTATTTCTAAATTCTGGATAATTTTTAATAGAAAAAACCAGGAGAATGGGACACTGGGACAGACTAGAGAGTTTTAAGAAGAGAGTGATCAAGTGTCAAATTCAACCACAACTTGCCATTGGAACTTAGCTTGGGTCTAGAGGTTCCCTTGCCATTGGTGACTTGGAAGAGACCAATGTCCATGAAGGCGAAGGCAGAGTAATGACTGGAGTTGAGGCAGTGTGGACCACTCTTTTGAGAAGTTGGTGAAGGGGAGGCTAGTGGGCCGGGGAGGATATTAACAGGGTCTTCTAAAAGGTTCCTTTTTGGGTTCCTTTCTTTAACTGAAATTGGCAATTCCCTCTCCTTTTTACCTCCCTCTCCACCTCAGGGAGGAGGGGAATAAAAATAATGGAATCCTATCTCTCCCGGAGTAACAAAGGGAAAAGCCATTGAAAGGTTATATGAGCTCCTAAGGTGAAATCAAATGCTGCTTGAAGACTGGTAATGAGGTCCACCGGCCTGAGGTGATGCCTGCTGATTACGGCAGAGATGTTATTTAATGCATGTTTGCACTGGGCACACGACCCCCACATCCTACACTCCTCAGTCATAGTTAAGGAGAAGTTTCCATAGTCAAAGAGAAAGTCATGAAGCATCTGACCCTGGTGTGGGTACTATATCCATGCCCCCCACTGGCTACATAGCTAAATTCCTAAAAGGACCATCTTCCCTCCCTTTCTCTGTTCCCCTCTCCTCCCTTGACCACTCAGCATCATAGACACCCTGCCATTATAATGCCACATTCAGTTTTCCTTTTACCTCCCTACTGCTCCTGCTCCAGTACCTTTGCAGGTTCTTTCTCCTCCCCCAACAGTGACAGTCCATCAGGGCTCAATCCTGGGCCCTCTGTCTTCTCACCCATGCTCACCACCACCCCGGACCGTCTCCTCGCATACATGCATGGCTTCCAACCCCACTGCCATCCACACCCCAAGGGCCCTCACCTCTCCATTTGCAGTTCTCACCTCTCCTCTTAGCTCCAGACCTGCATGTCCAGCTGCCACCTGCACCTCTTCCCTTGAATGTCTCAAGGCACCCCAGACTCAACCTGCCAGGCCCATTGCTGTGTTCCCTCCCTCCCTGATCAGCACAATAGTCAGCACTCATCGTTCAAAATCATCCATGCACTCAACATGGCAACTTGATTAATGGCTGTCTCTTGCTGTGGACTGTGAGAGCCATGACAGCAGGAACCGTGTTGGTTTGGTTTAGTGTCTAACTCAGTGCCTGGTTATGAAAGGCCCTGGACAAAATATTGAAAGGATGGATGGATAGATGGACATACCAAAGCACGTGAGACCTTTGCCTGTGTTAGATTTAGGAACATAAAGCACCAACCTACCAACCCTCTTCGCCAAATCCTAGACCAGGGCTACTCATGTCAACCCTTGCTGTTCATTACCACCACCTGGGGAACTGGAAAAGTTACATACTAAACGATTCTGACTATATGACCTTCTGGAAAAGGCAAAATCTATGGAGACAGTAAAAAAAAAAGATCAGTGGTTGTCAGAGAGAGGAGGGAGAGGGAGGGATGAACAGGTGGAGCACAGATTTTTAGGGTAGTGAAACTATTCCGTATGATGCTGCAAGGGTGGATGTGTGTCATTATAGATTGTCAAAACCCATAGAATGTACAGCACAGAGTGAACCCTAATGTAAACTGTGGGCTTCAGTTAATAATAGTGTATCAATATTCGCTCATCGGTTATAACAAGTGTACCCCAATGCAAGATGTTAATAATAGGAGGAACTGGGGGGCAGGAAGCAGAGTTTGAAGGGGTGTATGGGAACTGTCTATACTTTCTGCTCAATTTTTCTATAAACCTAAAATTGCTCAAAAAATAAATAAATAAATAAAGTCTATTAGTTAAAAAAAAAAAAAAAATCCTGACACCTAGACTATACCCCAGACCATTTGAACCAGAACTTCCCAGGGTAGGACCCAGGCATCGTGATTTAAAAGCTCCCTGGGAGAGTGTAGCGTGTTACCAGGTTGAGAACTAATTCGTGCTTCAGACTGGATTGGGAATGGAGGGTGGGGTGGAGGGGACAGGCATACCATGGTGGGGAGCCCTTCTCATCTTTGGGGTGGGTTTCCCAGAGAGGTAGGTGGATGATGGCACAGATCACCTTAAAGGAGAGGGGAGCACTTGAGGGCAAGCAGAGTCCTCTCCTTGTGAACGTTCCAGAACCTAAGACATAATCCCTCTTGAACTCTGCGGGAAACCAAGTGAGAAGTGTAGCCAGTGCCCTGCAGTTGTGCTGTTCCCCGCTGATCCTGTTTCATTCCTTCAATGTAGACCTGTGCACAGGCTGTGTGTGTGTGTTGGGTGGGGGATGGAGAGTGGGAGAGACCAAAGGACTGGGGGTCGAAGTGCAGAGGGCATCAGCCAATCACATGGGTCATGGCTAGGACAGTGACCAGTCCTGCTGGGGTGGGGCTGAGTGAGGGCAGCAGTAACAGGGAACAGGGAGCCCCATGCAGAGGGCATCTGAGAGGCAACGCTACCCAGAGTGGGGGCAGCAGCCCTCAGAAATCAAGTGGGACAGATACTTGCTTTCTACCTAATAGGCCTGAGCAAGTCTGTAGGCTGAGGGGCAGGACACAGAGAACCAGAAAAGGCCAGAGGTAAACAGGCCAGGAAAAGGGCTTCCTGAGAGATGCTCCTCGACTGGTCTTCAACACGGGGGAGCAGTGAGGGGCAGGCATACATTGTGAAAGTGACTCAGCCAGTTGGCAAAGCTGTGATTCCTGCTTCCTGGCACTGTGGACCATGGAAGGCTTCCTGGAGGAGGTGACTTGGAGGTGGTGGGGCCTGTGCAGTTGGGAGGGCAGGGAGGCTGACCACAAAGGGGGGATCAAAATGAATGATGTATTGGTCAGCCTGACCTGGATAGGGGCTGGCAGCTCAGCCTGGACAGTGAGAAGGCCCAGGCTTTTTCCGCTGGCTCCTCCTAGCTGGAGAAATGGATGTGTCTGAAGCCCCGGAGAGCAGAGCTATGTCCATGTGTCCAGGGGCGTGGAGCAAGTGGCACGGTGCCTTCAGAGGCCCAGTCCAGCAGGAGGCTGGAGCAGCGCAGGGGCTCCTCGAGGGCCAGGGCTCTGTTCTGTGGTGAGACTGAGGACAGGCCCCTCCTGGTCTCCTCCTGAGCCTCAGTGGACCTCAGGCCCAGCACTGGGCTCCCTCAGCAGAGTCTCAGTGCCCAGAGGGCGGCCCGAGACAAGCCTGCTCATTTGCCTGAGGGGAGGCTGTGTGAGTGACGCCTGCGTGTGGTAAGGTGACTCGTAACCTGAGGAGTGTTTATGTGGGTCCCAGCCTGTGTCCGGGGTGTCCCCCTGGGAAAGTTGGAACCCTCAGTGGCCCTGGCCACCCTTCCCTCCTCTCCCCCAGGCTGAGAGCACATAGGATATCAGGGGTTGCAGAGGGCTGAGACAAAGGGTCTGTGGGATCCAGAGTCCCAAGGCATCTCTGAGAGGCACCAGGCCTCTAGCAAATTAGTCTGACCCAGGGAGGGGGTCACGGGAGCACCAATTCGAAGCTGGTCAGACAGAAGTTCCAGAGGCCTCGACTTGTGACTGGTGTCTGAAGTCAGCACAGTCTTGGGGACTGAGCCCTCACGCCGGAGGATCTGACACCATCACCAGGTAGAAAGCATTAAAATTGAATTGGAAGACGCCCAGGTGGTGTCTGCTGCAGAACTGACCGCTTGCTTGGTGTGTGGGGAACGACCCCCACACCTTTGGTCACAGCCGTCTTCTGTGCCAATTATCGTGCCATGAGAGCAGAGGAAAACACGGTGTGTTTTTTTCCATTCCAACCCCACGAACGAGGTGCTATTATTCAAATTATACCAATGAAGAAACTGAGGTTCCTCCAGTGACTTGCCAAAGGTCACACAGTTATTAAGTAGCAAAGCTTGGATTCAAGCTCTGACTTCAATGATGACTCTTTTCATCATGGCCCTGGAGGGGTTCAGGGTCCTGAAAGCCTGTACCAGTGCCCAAGGCTATGGGGGCATAGGGAGGACACTGGACCTGTGTCACAGGCATTCCTCTGAGGCTCCATGGGGACCTCTGTCCCATGAGAAGTGGTGACAGCTCTCACCTGGACCAGACCTCGGCCTTCCTGAGCCCCTGTGAAACAGGCAGGTGCCCTTGTGGGTGGTCCACTGGCTCCCACACACCCCATCCTTCCCCAGGAGGGACCGTAGGACCTACCCAGGGGCTTGAGTTGCATTCTGGACTCCCCCTCCTGAGCCACCCCTTCTGCCCTCTCACCTACTGCAAGGGTGCCTCACACCCTTCCAGAAAAGCCAGCAAAGCCAGCTGGTCCAGCCGGTGAGAAAGATGCGGGAAATGTACACACAAAGCCTTTTTTTTTTAAAACTCAAGAAAGGGCTTTTATTATTTTTAACTCACTTCCTGGGAAGTTAATTTTTAAAACACTCTTATGGAGTTTGTTCATCCCTTGTGCTACATTCAGAAACACTGATGCCAACCAAAACCCTGAGTGATGGGCGCTGACACGGTGGTGAAGCTGGGCCCACCTCTGAGCTTTCCAAGGTTGGGTCCAATCGCTGTAGCCCCTGAAACCAGGAGCTCCCAGAGCTGCTCAATGCCTTCCATGAACTCTATAAAAGTGTCCTTAAAAACAGTACCGAGTTATGTTTTTAAGCCCTGGGCCGTTCTGCCTTAGTGCAGAGAAGCCAGGGAGAAATGTGGACCCATTGACAACGGGCCGCATTCTGCTCCTAGCCTTAAATAGACATAGAAACTATATAACAAATGCATGTACTGGTGCAAGACATGCGAGTGTGCTGTGTGCAGCAGATGGGCACGCACACGCATGTGTGCGTGGAGGCGCGACGTACACCCACAGGCACAGAGATGCGGCAGGACGCGGGCCCTCCCTCAGCCCAGCCTCCCCCTCCTCCAAACAAGCCCTCCTACAATATGACGCCCACACACGTGGCTGAAATCCTTTACCTAGCTCATGTTTCCAGAGGTATCTGAGTAGTCCTGTGTTACTTCCCTTTGGAGGTCCACCTCTATGCACATTTGGTCAGCAAATGCCCAGCCGGCCACTGATCTCAGAGAGAAGACGCAGTCTGCTCCAGCAGAGCCATGTCCACACACGTGCTCCAGCACTCCTGCTCTGAGCAGGCTGACCGCCGACTGTCCTGGGGCAAGGCAGTTGGCAAAGAGGCCACCTGCCAGTGTGCACACCCCTCCAGGGTTCTGTGTCAAGCAATGCTTCCAACCTGGGTGCTTTGTCCTTCGTTGTGGGAACGTGAGGGCAGCTTCCCGGTCGGCCAGTGTAGGATCAGAGAGCGGATTCCAGTTATTCCAGCACGTGCAAGGCCACGGATCTACAAGTCCATGGCCCTGGGTGGATGCCAGCTCCTGCTATCTCTTCTGCAGCCTGGGCTCTGGGGAGCCATGCAGGGAGGGCGTGAGACGGACAGGGAAGCTGCGGTGCCCCCAGCTCAGGCCTTTGCTCAGAGCTTGATTCAGTTCAGCCCGTTTTCCAGATGGCACCAAATGCAAAACACAATCCAGGCAGGTCAGTCCAACCACTTGGCTTTCAAATAATGGCGGGGTGTGCTGGGGACCCCCCCAAAGCTGTAGGACAGCCCATGAGATGTTCCCAAGTAGAGATCCTCCCCCCTGCCCCCAGGTTAAAAAACAAAAGTAAAAGATAACAAAAAAGTGGTCTGAATTCTCCAATACTGACCCTCTCTCCCCAGTGAGGCCCAAGAATACGCCGAGGGGTCAGAACCTCTCTCTACCAGCGTTCTGTGTACCCTTAGTGGCAGGGTACCCCACTCCGTGTGCATGTGGCAGCTAAGCCAGGCCTGCCCAGCCCCCCAGGGAGGTCTCTTCTGTTGCAGTAAGCATCTCCATCTCCTGCCTCCTGCCCTGGGCGGGGTTTCTGGGGTTCCGCGGGCGCCTGGTTTCCCCCCCAGAATGGGTCAGGCCAGGGAGAGCCAGGAAGAGAAGGACGCCCTTGTGGGAGCCCTGCCCCCCAAACCCCAAATGACACATATTCCAATCCTGTCCCTGGACGTGCGTGGAGGTCATGCGGCACGACGGGGGGAGGTGGCTGGGAGAGGGGCCGCAGTCCCCGGCCCCCTGCCCGCGGGGGCAGCTGTCGCATGAGGGCGGTGGGCCTCTGGAGGCGCGGGATGAGTGTGCTGCCGGGCGGCCCTGGGCGCATGCAGGGGCTCAGGACGCAGCCTCGTCTTCTTGGACGCCAGGGAGCTCTGGGCTCTTGCCCCCTTCACCATGTCCTTCTTTCCTGTTCAGGGGACACCAGGGACAGAGTGACCTCAGGGCTCACAACGTGCACTAGGCGGGCACACTCAGATGTTTGAATCCCACCGTCTCTCACATCCCCTCACCCACTTGCCCAAGCCTGGCCTCCTCGTGTGGCCTCCCTACACCCTGGCAGCTGCCCACGCCCTCCTGCGGTTCAGGCCTCCGGAGCCTCCCGTGCTCTGGCCCAGCTGAGTCCCCTCAGCCCCAGGTCAAGGGCCCTCAGCCAGCTCAAGGGACTTCGGTGCTCACCTCTCCAGCCAACCTGGCTGCGGACAGGGGCTTTCGCTTTGCATTTTCCCTGCCTTGTTCACAGGGCAGAGTCTGATGTCTCTTTATAAAACAACCAATGATGAAAGGGTTTTGATTTTTTTTTTTTTTTTGAGACAGAGTCTCACTCTGTTACTCGGGCTAGAGTGCTGTGGCGTCAGCCTAGCTCACAGCAACCTCAAACTCCTGGGCTCAAGCAATCCTTCTGCCTCAGCCTCCCAAGTAGTGGGGACTACAGGTATGCGCTGCCATGCTTGGCTAATTATTTCTATATATTTTTAGTTGGCCAGTTAATTTCTTTCTATTTTTAGTAGAAACAGGGTCTCAAACTCCTGACCTTGAGCAACCCTCCTGCCTCGGCCTCCCAGAGTGCTAGAATTACAGGCGTGAGCCACCGTACCCAGCCGGGTTTAGATACCTTAAACAAAGGACCAATCCCACTTAACTCTACTAAAGAGTTTCAACAATTATCCCAAAGGATAAAAAACAGAGTCTATCAAGGACGAATGCTGGGCCTCCATAATGGAGGTCAATTCTGCTTTCAAAATTAAACTTAGGCCACAGAATTGCAGAATTTTATAAGTGGAAAGTATTAAGCCCAGTCTTATCACAATCACAGTTTGCAGGGCACAAAGGAGGTGCTAGAGGTCTTTATCTTGTGACTGGCTTGTCCCACCACTAGGGGGCGCTGGGCCACAGGCTCCAGAGCTCGAGGGATCAGGTTTGCCGGGCACCGTCCAGATTCTTCTGTTGTCCCGGCATGAGTATTAATAGCTTCCCTGTTCACTCTCAAAAGTGCCCCCACTTAGATGTCAAATTGCACATGTTCCCCCTAGGCTAGGTGCAATTCCAGCATCAGGGGCCCGCAGATCGAGATGAGTTCAGGGAACTCCTTCCCCAAACCCAACCACCTCACTGAAGAGACGGGAAACTGCGGCTCAGTTCTGTCCAGCCCCTCCCAGGCCCCGCACCTCATTACGGGGACATCCCTGAGTGCACGCGACCTCTGGCAGGAGCAGGAGCAGACACCAGCGCGCCCACTGTGATGGGGCCTCTGAAAAGCCCACTTCCAGGAGGGAGGCCTCGCACAGGACCAGCACCCGGTGCCTGGACAGCACAGTGGACGCTCTGCTGCCCGAGGCCGGGGCACCCGGACAGCCCAGCACCCTCCTCTCTGGGGGGCATGCCTCCACCACAGAGCAGGTGGGGGCACCACTCCCGCCAGCCCTCCTCCCTGCCAGCCCGTCCCAGGACAAAGGAAGGTGACCGCCACTGTCCCAGGACCACATTCTGGCTCGGGACCTCACTTGCTCTCGGGACCTTACAGACTTGCTCTCTGCAGGTCTGCGTACAAACTCCAGCAGGCCTTGTTGGCATCCCAAACTGACTTTTATTGTGGCGGAAGAAGGTGGAAGAACTGAGGAAGAGGCCACAGAGGTTTTGCGGGGACTGATTTTCTGGCCTCTCCCAGGATGTAGTGAACCCACAGGCATGGCTCACAGCAGGGAGCCTTCTGCACATGGGGGTTCCTCTCCCCAGGCCAGCCAGCCTGTCCCCACATGTCAGGGACAAGTGTTCACAAAGCACTGCCTGGGCACGCGGCCTCAGCAGCAGCACTGCCCCCGGGCCCTGGCCAGGCACAGTGCCCCTCCCTCCACAGCAGCCTCCTGCAAGGAGCTGACACCAGCCCATCTGTAAACCTCTGCCAGGCTGCCATCAGTTGCGGGGCCACCTATGTGAGCCCCAGGGGACCAAGCTGGATGCCTCGGGAGAGTGTGACCATGTCAAGCTTCCAGCTGAAGACAGGTCTTCCTGTCCCATGGAGGGGCTGAGTAAGCCCCTCATCTTAGAAGTCTGTGAGTGAGGGATGCTAGGCCACGAAGGTCCCTTCTGGCCCTAACTAGCCTTGAGGACCGAGGTGCAAACAAGGCCACCTCTGAGACTGGCCAAGGCCGCTGGCTCTGGGCTCGGCCTGCCAGGGCCCGGCCCAGCAGTACTTACATCAAGTTTCCCGGAGCGGACATAGATCGCTCTTCCCTCCGTGCTTGGGGCTCAAACGGGTTCCCAAAGGAACGCTTCCTCAGCATGGACTTCACCAGGATCTGGGGAGGACACGTTAGCATGAGCACGGGCCCCGGCTCCCAGACACGCGAGGCAGCTCGCACGCAGCCCCCTGCTCTGACTCCTCAGAGAGCAGCTGCCAGGTGGGCCCCGCTGGGGGTCCCTTTTCAATTGGCAGAGGAAATGACAGAAGCAATGGCACAGAGGGGTGGCTGCTGGGGGGTGATTTCGCGGAATGGCAAGGAGCCTGGTGCCACCTAGGAAAAGGAAGCAGAGGACCAGGCCATGAAGGGTCTGTGACACCAGGCTGAACATGTGAAGAGGGACAGGGCTGGAAACGCCCTCTAGCTACGCAGGGAGGGACGGCACGGAGGAGAGACTGTGCCGGCCCGCGCAGGGAGGCCTGGCAAGCTGCCAGCAGCAGCGATGACCAAACCAGTGGGGCTTCCAGGAGGGGATCAGCTGCCACACACTGGCTCTCTGCCTTTGTCCCTTCTCCACAACAGGGACGGTCCCATGTCAACTCACACACGTGCATGGAGCCAGCGGTGCACTCATCCTTTCACTCGCTCACTCACTCACTCATCCATCCATCCATGCATGCTATCAACACTAGTATGTGCCAGCTGGACACTATTCTAAACACTGGGGCCACACCGAGGCTGAAATTCTCGCCCTTGTGGAGTTTAAATTCTAGGAGGGGGACAAGCAATAAATAAGGAAGACAAATCAGTGAAATATACAATATGTTAGTCAGTGGTTGGGGCTAAAGAGGAAAAAGTAAAACAAGGGAAGGGGGTAAGGTGTGACACAGGGGAGGCTGACGCTGTGGATGAGGGGCCAGGGAAGGCTCTCCGCTCTGAGGAGGTGACTTTGGAGTGAGGACCTGAAGGGAGTGAGGAAGTGAGGAGCGCAGACGTCTGGGAAGGAGCTTCCGGGCAGAGGGAGACATCCCAAGGCTCCAGGGCAGCTGCTCTGGGGTGCATGGCTGCAGCCGAGCATGTGGTGGGGGGTCATGCAGGCCAACATGGGCTGTCTTCCTGCCATGAGGCTGAAGGGCGTGACCTCCTTCACCAGGGGCCTTTGGAGGAATAGCCCCGGTGGCCCAGTGTCATGACTGGCTGACATGCAGCCCTCTGTCCCCGCACAGGGCCAGGCACAGAGCAAGTCTCAGGCAGTGCACAGGCTGCCCCTAGACCCTCCCGGGGCAAGAGAGCCTCCCACCCCGCCCCCGTCCTCTTACCACCGTGGTCCAGCTGGGAATGAGCCTGACAGAGTTCTTCACCTCCTCTTCCGTCACCTCCACCACGCTGCAGTGCTCCTCCTCCGAGGGGAGGGGCTCCTCCCCATTCTTGGTCACCCAGGGGTGCAACTGTGGAGGCCGGGAGGGCAGGGAGGGGTCAGGGCCGTGGGCAGACAGTCAGCAAAGGACTCCAGGCATTCTTCCAGCATTGACCTCGCAAACCCCAAACCCAAACCCGATACACGCACGTCCTGAGGTAGGTCTCTACAGCAGGGGAAACGGGCCTGTTTTCTGTGTCCCAGCCCAACTCAAGACCCCCAGTTCCCCCACCTTGATGTCTGGCACCCCAATTCGTGTTTCGGGATTCTTGTCTAGCATCTTCAGAATTAGGTCCTTGAGCTCCTTGCTGACCTCTGGCCTAGAGATGGGGAAGGAAGGAGCCGAGGGTGAGCCCGCCGACAAGGCCCCTCCCTGCCCACCTCTCCTCCCCACCCTGTGACCAGAGACACACCGCCCCTCATCCTCAGATGGGAGGACAGACGGAGCTCCAGACAGCAGGAGGGACATCCCTAAGGTGCCGGGCCAGGAGGGAGTTTCAGAACAAGGATGTGGATATCCTTCCCTGAGTAGGAGGTAAAGTCTCCTAGCAGGACAGGAGCCACAAACACAAACAGAGTTCCGTGGGTGTAGGACCCCCGCCCCCGGGTGGCAAAGATGGTAAAAACGTCGTGAGAAGAGTCGCTTTATGGGACACCAGGGGCCTGCACTCCCACTCACCATCTTATCCTTCCTGCACCTGGGAGGTGGCCAAGAAAAATCCTCTCTCATTTGGCAGAGGAGGAAACTGAGGCCCAGAGAGGTTAGCAGGTTGGTATAGCGCCACCCAGCAGAGCACGGGCAGGGATGGGAGACGCAGGGGAAAGCAGCACCACGATCAGCCCATGTCAACCTGGACTGTCCCTGCCCACATGAGCAGCCCAGGCGTCCAAGCCTGTGAGGGAGGAACCCACCTCGGGACAGCTGACTTTGGTCCCTCTGCTGTCTTAGATGCTTCATCCCTTTTACAACTCCTGGGCGGGGGAGAAAGCTACCCCTGGCAGGAGGACAGCAAGAGGAAAGGCACAGAGACAGGAAAGCAAAGGATAGGTGGGAAACGGAAGCCAGTTGGCTGGGGCTTGGGGAAGGGACTGCTGTGTTGGCAGACGAGCGGGTAGCAGAACCCAGGGTCCTGGGATGCCAGGGCCAGGGCGGGGCCTCCGTCCTGAGGGCTGTGGGAAGCCTGGGGTGAACTTTCTGCAGGAGATACAGTCAGATCGTGTTGGCCGGACTGGAGGGAGGCCAGAGAGGAGGCAGCTGGACCATTCTGGGGATAGGGGCTGCAGGTGGCAATGGATCCCAGGGACAGGTAAGAGGTGGACTCAACAGGGTAAGGGGACCAGACAGGAAGTGGGCAGGAGAGAGCAGGAGTCATCGAGAACAAGTCTCATTTCGGTTTCTGACCTGCTCTGGTCCTTGAGCAGAGGGTAGAGGGCCTTGAGAAATGAGGAGCAGGGAGCCCAGGCTGGCACAGTGTGAGCAAGGACCCTCCCTGGGCCCAGAGACCCCAGCAACAACGGAAGGAGAGAGTGGCTTCACATCCCAGCCCCACTGAAAACTCCTCCAAGCGTCCACCCTTCCCTCTGTGAAATGGGGAGCACGCTGGCACCCTGAAGGTCCCCCCACCCTGAGTGGGACACATGGAAGTTCCCCAGGAGTCCAGGGGCTGCAAGGAACTGGTGCCACCGACCCCACGTAGGCCTGCAGTGAAGGAGTGGTCTGGATGAGTGACCTGGGGTCATCCCGCCCAACTCTGGGTCTCAGAGTTCCCATCTGTACGAGGACATCTCAGAGACCCTGGTTCCCCAGTCCCACCCCTCTACCTGCTCAGGGGCCCTCCCCAGGGAGCACCACTCCCACCCCAGGTCTGCAGGCTGGGGTGGGGTCTTCAAAGGGCAAAAGCTCTCCTATAATTCAGGACCATCTTCTCCAGGAGGGGGTGGTAGCCCCATGGGCCCCCCGGGTGGGAACTCACTCCTCAGGAAACACCACAGCCTCATTCTTGATCTTCCTGTGCAGGGCCAGGATGTAGTCGTCGATGAACGGGCACTGCGGGGGACAGGCACACAAAGGACGTGGGCCCAGGGCCGCGACCCTCGCTGGGGGACCGGCCCTCATCCCCTGGGGGCCAGGGGTGGGGAGCAGCGCTGGGCCCCCCAATAGGCAGGAAGGACCTCCACTGGCATGTTCAGGGCCTGGCACAACACAGGGGCTCAACAAACATCGGCCGAATGAATGAGTTGCAGAGGGAGCTATGAGGCTGGGTGTACCCGCTGGCATTACAGCCACCTGCAGCCAGGCCTCCACTCCCGGGGCCTGGAGTTTGGAAACGCGTTCGCTGAGATTCCCTCCTGCCTCTCAGTGCGGTCACTAGAGTAGGGGCACTTGCACCAGAATCTCGGTCATGTCGGTGTTGGATGTCCCCAAGGTCCAGCCTGACTCAGAGGTGGAGTAAAGGACGATGTGTTGAATGAATGAGCAATTGAGTGAGTGCACGGATGGATGAATGGATGGCACCAAGGGGCAGTGGGATAGGGGCACTCTGGCTGGAGAGGGGCCTATATCACCATCTGCACCCTCCCCCCTTGGATGTCTGCTGTTCTGAGACGCCACCTGAATCCCTCCCAAGGGGATCAGAGAAAAACAGAAAAAGCCTCTTCTCCCTCAGCCTTCTCTGAGCCAGCTGGGCTCTTTCAAAAGCCACCCTCCAAAGGAAGTGGACACAAAAGAAGGCCCTGCATCTGCCACCCATGCCTTGCTTACTGGGTCCAGCTCAGGGTCTGGGGTCTGGGGTCTGGGCCCGCCCCAGCTCTGCTGGCCTCGCCCACACTCACCTTCCCGTAGACAAAGCAGTATACTGTGACTCCAGTGGCCCACACGTCCAGGGCCTAGAAAGAAACACGCTCACATCAGTCCCCCGACAGGCACGGCCGCTCCCCGCCCGCCCAGCTCCGGTGGGCTGTGGGAGAGAGGCCCTGCGGGGAACCTCCTTCCTCAATCATGTATGGATTCACTCAACAAACACTCCCAGGTACGTGCTCCGTGCTGGGCCCTGTGCAGAGCACCGGGGACACAGGGGTGACCAGAACAGGTCCCCTGCTCTCCAAGGGTCCTGAGTATCCTCGAGATAGACCTAAACCACGTATGTCTCCAATTCAACAGGTGCAAAGCCTCCTTTACCCACAGGGTCACATTTGCCGCCACCATGACACGCATGTACCGCAGGAATGATGGCATGTATCAAACTTACACTCACAAACCGGCTCTGGCTTTGGGGGGGTCTTCCCTCCTAACAATCCACCTTTCCTGACACTAGAAGCGGCCCCTGTCCAGTCCCCGCATCCGGTGCCAGTACCACAACTCCTCAAGGCTCCCAAGCACGATCGGGCTCCCCCACACTCTGGCCTCTAACGGGCTCTCTCTCCATCCCCCGCCCCCAGGACCCCACGCCTCCTCCTGCTGTGCGCTTTTTCTCTTACATGAGTGATTCTCAAATCTCCACCTACGGATTCCTGCCCCAGATGCATCATCTGAATCCAACCAGGGAACACCAGACAAATGCAAACCGACAACACTCTGCAAAGTAACAGGCTTGTTCTCTTCAAAAATGACAAGGTCAGGAAAGACAAAGAAAGGTGAGGAATTCTTCCAGATTAAAGGACACCAAAGCGACAAGACAAGTGGAATGTGGCAAGTGACCCCGGATTGGATCCTAGACTAGAAAAAGTTACAAATGACATTATTGGGACAACTGATGAAGTTTAAATAAGGTCTATAGATTATGTCAGCCTTATCGATGATAAATTTCCTGACTTTGATCATTGCACTGAGGTTATGTAAGAGAATGTCCTTGTTCTAAGGAAATGTCCACGGACATATCGAGTGACAAAGGGCATAGCGTCTCCAACTTAACTTCCGAATGGCTCAGAGAGACATAATATGAACACATATAAATAGAAAGAGATAACAAAAAAGCAAATGGAACAAAATGTTGATAATTGGTGAATCTGGGCAAAAAGATACATGGAATGTCTTTGTATTAGTCTTGTAACTTTTCTGTAAATTTAGAATTATATCAAAACTAAAAGTTTTTAAAAATCCGTATCTGTGTCCCTGACCTCTTTCTTGGGCTCTGCACCCACATGCGCGTGCAAACAACCCTCAGCCACGCCACAGCCTCCCTGGCAGGGTGCAGTGGGGCAATCAGCGCTGGCTCCACAGTCGAAAAGGGGCGTGCGCCCTGGGAAACACGCCGACCCGGGTAACCCCTTGCTCAGAATGCTCAGCCTACGCCCCTGTCGCTTAGGAGGAAGCCCAAACTTCCAGGTCCTCCACACTCTGCCCCTGCCCCTCAGTTCTCTTATATGTTCTCCAGGCTCTACCTCCTGCTTAGATCCTCCCTGCTCTTCAAGGCCAAGTTCAAAGCCTGCCATGTCCAAGATCTGAGGGGAGCCTCTGACATCCCCAAAACACAAGCTCTCCTGCCCTTTTCACCATCCAGAAGGGCAGGAAGCAGGGCTGGAGTCTCTCTGCCTGTTCCATAGCCCAGCTCAGAACCCAGCACAGAGCAACTGGCAGTAAATACCTGCAGGGGAGATTTGGGGCCATTTTGCTGGAAAACAAAGGTGGGGAGTTTGTCATGCTCCAAGGAAGAGGCAGATGTGTCACTCCCTAGAGGCCTAGACACACGGACCTTGGCATGCTCAGGTTGCAAACCAGGCCCCGCCGCAAGCTGTCCCACCCCTCCACCCGAAGCCCAACCTGGCCCAGGGCCCGGAAGTCACCTTCCCACTGAAGCTCTGGCCAGAATCAGAAATGGCCTCGGGGGCCATGAATGCCGGGGTCCCTGCCGTGCTGGACAGCTGAGCATCGTTGCCCTCAAACTGGTTGCTGACACCAAAGTCGGCGATCTTCACATGCCCATCATCCCCCAGGAGCAGGTTGGAGGGCTTGATGTCTCTGTGGACGATCTTCTGGCAGTGCACTGCAGAGAGAAGCAGCTCGAGGGCTGGCCTAGGGGATGGATGCCCAGCAACCCGCACCTCCCTTGCCCAGCCAGGGAAGCCAGCCAGGGCATCCCAGCCCACGCACACTCCTATCTCATGAGGACCTCAGAAGAGGACATAAGGGCCACCTCCTCCACTATGCAAGTGCAGTCCAAGCTGTTAGCAGCAGAGCCAGGACTAGAATTTTAGGAGTCTTTGGACTCTATGTCCAGTGCTCTCTCCATGACAAACAAGGTGCCTGTTGCTGATGGGGAAGATCAGAGGAAACTGGGGGAAGGGAGCTCTCCATCGGCCGTCTCTGCCCCTCCCATGTGAGTGTTGCCTACAAGCCTGAAGCCTGCCACCACCCTACACAGTTCTGTCCCCCACCCAGCCTGGTCAAGGATGTCCCTGCTCCTGGGACTGAGGGTTAGACTGTGGGAACTTCGATACCCTACAGAGGTACTATCTCAGCCCTAGGGATCTGGGATGATGGCATTTCAGAAAGGGAGGGCACCCCAGCCTTGGGGCCACCAGGATGAACATGGCTGGGCTGAGGGTCGGCCATCTCTAGCAGGCTGGGAACCTGTCCTGCTTCCTGGGTCCAGTACTGCCAGGAAGGGGTGGACAGCTCAGGGTGAGATGCCCAGGCATGTTCCAACGAAGAGAAGAAATTGACTACACCCCACAGCCACGTACTTGTGGACTCTCTTCTTAGCAAATACCTTCCCCTGGACCAACAGACCCAAGGATGTTGAAATGGAGGGAAGACAGAGAAGAGAGGAGGAGGAGGAGAGGAAGGCTGAGGGCCAAGAAAGTGAGTGTCATACAACATTAACCACAGCACCAATGGCCTTTTATTGATGGCCTACTATGTGCCAGGCACACACGAGGAATCTGACACATGCCCATCAGGGCACAGAAGCTCAGGGGGCTGAACAGTCAATGATGAAAAGTGGTCTCAAATTCTTTTTATTTTTTTTGAGATAGGGTCTCACTTTGTCACCCAGGCTGGAGTGCAGTGGTATAATTAAAACTCACTGCAATCTCGAACTCCTGGGCTCCAGTGATCCTTCTGCCTCAGCCTCCCGAGTAGCTGGGACTACAGGTGCACAAGACCGTGCCTAGCTCATTTTCCTATTTTTAGGGTCTCACTATATTGCTCAGGCTGGTCTTGAACTCCTGGCCTCAAGCCACCCTCCTGCCTCAGCCTCAGAGTGCTAGGATCACAGGAGTGAGCCTCTGCGTCTGGCCAGGGTCTCAAATTCTTCTCTTAAAACCTAGCCTCCCCCCTGAACTCCAGGCTCTTTCTCCATGTGGATTTCCAATCTTGATAAATAGATAAATAGGTAGATTAGATAACTTCATTTCTCTGCCTGCAACACCTCCTCCAACAACAACAAACAAAAAAACCCCCAGAAAACCCCTGCTCCTCCCCAGCCCTTCCCATTCAGTGAGAGGCAGATCAGCATTGCCAAAAACCTCAGAATCAACCTCAGCTTCTTCTTCTCTCAGCCCCCACGACCAGTGCATCAGCAAGTCCTGCGAGCTCAACTTCTAAAATACATCCCCTGCATTGCTGCACTAGCCCCCACGGACTAAGAGCCGGGCCTGGGCCTCCCTGGCACGCAGCCCTCTCAGCGCAGCTCTCCCTTCGTGGGGCCAGGGTCACAAGGCAGGTCTTCAGCTCGCCGTGCCTCTGCATATCCACCTGGCCAGCCGCCGGCACTACCCGATCCACTCCAGGGGAGCCCTTCACTGTGATTAGCTGGGTCCTGATGAGGCTTTACCCAGTACCCAGATGAGACCAGCTTGTTTTGAGGGGGAGAGTGGATGGCAGACAGCAGGCCCCCAGCTGGGGGAGAGAGGGGCCCAGAACAGGAAGGGGGTGGAGCCACGCCAGTCCAGGATCTACCTGCCACTGCCACATACGGAGAGTAAAATGTCCTCTTCCCATCTCACACCTCTAGGCTTTTGGTAAAGACTTTCTCCCAAGCCCTTCCCTACGTGTGCCTCAGTTTCCCCATATGTATAAAGAGTACATCTGAGGGCACAGAAGAGGCTCAAGCAGGATAAAAACAGTCTTGTTCCTGTTACTGCAGCTCAAACTTCAGCTGGGTCCCCGCCCTGTTCCCCAGGGAGAGAATATGCTCCCAACAACTAAGATTTTGGAGAGATAGGCGGCACCCCGGCCCCCAACCCAGGCCAGCACTGTAGGTGACTAGGTGCCCTCCTTGCCCCAGACAGTCAGTCACCCTGTGCTGGCCACCCCACCCCCCTTCCCAGCCCCTCCTCACTGCCGCTGCCCTAATCCAGGCCTCACCATCTGTCACTTGGGCTGTAGAAACAGCCTCCTCCCTGGCCAGCTGGCTGTCTCTCACCCTCCGATGACACTCTCAGATCCAGCCACCACACAGCTGCCAGACAGAGCTTTCTAAGGCGTAAATCCCAACACAACCCCCAGCTCAAAGCCCTCGGGGCCTCGCAACACTGAGGCTCGCAGGATGAAGTTGTGACAGTCCTCAGGGAGGCATTCCCAGCCCTCACCCGGACAGGGTTTCCAGAATCATAGTTCAGTAACCACCTCGCACCCCGCCCACTGGAGGCTTCAACCAGATTGAAGGTCTCCCCAAACTCGAACAGTGCACGCCCTGCTCCCCTCTGTGCCTCTGCCCGGCATACTGTCTCCCACCCCCATCCCCCAAAACCTGGCCAACGAACTCCTAGCCATCCTTCAGGACCCTAGTCACACGGAGCCTCTCCCAGGAAGCCTCCCCTGGCCCGGGTGTTCCCGTCCTTCCCCAGCCTTGGCAGGCACCACACTGTATTGTTATCTGCCTGCTCAGTCTTCTGTCCCTCCCGCTAAGCGGTGAGGGCCAATCTGGGTCTCTGTCGTCTCTGCCCCCAGCCGCCACTTTGTAGGTACTCGCAAATGAAGTGAATGAATGAAATGAACGAGAGGACAAGTAAAATGAATTCCAGAGATAGCGGCTAAGCTAACTAACATCTGCTGTCCTGAGCTCTCATCACCCTAGGGCCCTTCATGGTTGAACGCCCCCTGCCACCATCCACGGGCCCCGTGCCAGGACACTCTCCCCGGAGCAGCTGGACATAAATCCCTTCCTTCCCACATCTCTCGAGGCCCTGTGGAGAGGCCATGCTTGGCTAAGAAAGCGGAGGAAAGCTACAGACAGAACACCCAAGGCGCACACCGACGTGGTGCAGGCACCAGCACCGCCCCCACCGGCGCATGCCCAGTGAAGCCTGCCGCCACCCCCATCCCGCGGGAAAGGCCTTGGGCCCCGCCTGCAGGCCCACGCCCCGCCCCCACTGCGGCTGATTGACAGATCCGCTCAGGACCGGCTCCGCTGGGCCGGCCGCTCCCAGATGCCCTAACCTCAGCCCAGGGGGCAGGCCGCCCCTGACTCACAATACTCGAGGCCCAGGATGATGTCCCGCAGGTAGAGGCGAGCCTGCTCCTCGGGGAAGGGCTTGTCGCAGGGCACTTCCATGACGGGTCTATGGAGAAGCATGGGGGGAGGGGCGTTCAGCGGGAATCAGGATGCCAAAAGGTGGGCACAGGTGAAGGGGAACAGGGCTGGGCCGTTCAGGCCCTTGGGGACATCCTGGGAACCCTATGCTCACATGGGTGCCTAGAACCCAAGGTATTAGCTTTTTCTCCCATATAATGAAAATTGTAAAACACACATAGACATAAATATCCCTTTTCAGTCACTATAATTTCAAATCAGCTTTATCTTAATTTCTGATTGGCTTGGCATTCCTTCTTCTAAGGTCTTTATTACCTATAATCAAACAATTGCAAAGATGCCATTTAGAGCAGTTTTTAAACTGTAAATCCAGATCCAATAGAGGGTCATGAAATCAACTTAGTGGGTGGCAACTGCTTTTTTTTCCCCTAATGAAGTAGAATACATCAGAACGTATGACGTGTGGAAAAGATATATACTGTTGTAGAACTTCGATTTCAGTTACAGATATGGACTGCAATGTAAACATATATTTTGTGTTTTGAATACAGTCCAAAACATTTGAAAGCCCCCGAATCTTAAAGGGACACAACTCCCTGCCCCCTTCCCCAAATTGGTCTTAGGAAGCCCCCCAGGCATAGAGACAAGCCGCAGCCTGCTTTGAAGCCCTTGGCAGTGAGGGTCCCCANCCCAGCCCCGTGCCCACCACCCCATGTCAGCTGTTCTGTAAATACCCTGAAAAATCATACAGGAAAGACATCTATTAGACTAGGCTCCATCAGTGACTTGCTGTGTGACCTTAAGCAAGCCACTTACTCTCTCTGATCCTCAGCTTTCTCTTTAATAAATGGGAGCAAATGGAGGAGTCCTACCCACTCAATTCAAGGTTTATAAAGCTGAAAGCACCCTTTCCGATTTGAATGCAAGTAAGATTTGAGTCCCACCTCTATACTTTTGCCTAAAAAACACTAATTTCTTCCCTTTCTCCTCCATCCAAATCTTCTTCCCAGTTCTTTAGGGCCTGGCTCAAAACCCGCCCCCTTCTTCCTGGGGCCTCGCTGACTATTCCAGCCTCACTGACCTCCACCAGCCTTCAGAGGATGGTCCTCTTGGTCTCTTCTTTACCCCTAAGACCACAGTCCCCCAAGGAAAGGGCCTAGGTCTCTGATTTCTCCTAGAGTAGCTGACCCTTGGGCTGGGGACACAGGGAGGGAAAGGAAGGCATGGATAAGAATTGACCTGCCTGATCGGGACGGGGAACTCACCCCTTTCTCAGGAGGTCAAACACTGAAAGAAAAGACAAGAAGGTAAGGTGTAGCTAGCTGGCAAGGCAGCCAATGCCAAGGTCCTGCCCTGTTCTGGAGGGTAGGAGAGGGGACAGGCATGCAGGCATACTGGAGGGAGAACAGGACAGGGAACCCAGGATGTCAGAGGAAATAAATGGATGAAAGTGGGGTCTGCTATAGACCTGCCTCATCTGCTCCCCAGGTGCTGGGTGAGGACCATCAGCATCAGCATAGACCCCTTTCATGGGGGTGGACACTAAGGCTCAGAGAGGGGGCAGAAATTTTCCTGAAGGTCATAGCAGATAGGCAAGTAGGGCAGGGAGTGGAGACTAAAGCCTTGGCCTCTAATTCCTAAGCTAGTTCTCCATCTGCCCCACTTTCTGAGACCTCTGCTAAACCCAACCCTAAACCAGGCACAAGGAACTTAAATAATAACATTAATATTAACAAGGATAATAACTAATGTGTTTTGCATAAGATAAGTCATTTACTGCTCGCGTCAAACCTATGCAACAAATACCATTATCTCTGTCTTATAAGTGAGGAAACTGAGGCACAGACAGGGTCTAGGAACCGACATAGCCTGCTTCCTGCGTCTGCCTGAGTGCAGAGCCCAGAGCTGATTCACAATCTTTCTGATCAGTGGGGAGCAGGGAGTGGGGGCTTGGGAATATTTATTGAATCTAACTGGATATCTGGGTCTGGTTTGGCAGGGCTGGGCGAGGGAATCCAGGGTTTTTGCAAGGGGTTTTGCCTCTGCCCTCAGGAGTCAGTGCATTCACATGGCCCACCTGAAGGTCATGCGTGTCCCCAGGAGCCCTTGGACCAGCCCTAGGTGAGCTGCTACAGGAATGAGCTGGGTCACTCACCCAAATAGAGATTGTCCTCAGCTGGGTCGTCCAGGACCTGGTTAGAGGGAGCAGACATGGGAGTGGGGCCTAAGGAGGCACGGGGCGGGGGATGGTCCCAGGCCTCCTTGTCTTTGTCAGCTGCAGGACCCCTAGTATGCTCTGCGCCCACCCCGGACAGTGAAGCAGGAACTGCACAGGGGTCAGACAGATGGGGCCTCAGAAATCACTGACCCCCAATTCTGGCCCATCACATGGCATCCAGCCCTTCTTCCTTCTTGCTGTGATGAGGGGCTCACTTCTTGCCTCTGGGGCAGCCCTTCCCCTCAATGAGAACTTAAGAACATCCCTGACCACCCTGAACTGACCCCCGAGGTCTCCCTGCAGCCCGACCCCAAGTCTGGTCCTGTTCTCAGAGGCCTCCGCCCAGCCACAGCTGCGCCCCCAGCAGACGGGACTCAGGCTGGTTCCCCCTGCTCACCACCACCTCCTACCTCAATCAGTTTGACCACATTCACGTGGTCCAGCTTCTTCAGGATGGCGATTTCCTGGTACACCCGCTCCAGGGGCAGCAGCTGCTTGGCTGGTCCTCCCTGGGCAGCCTGAGACCCTCTCGGGGGAGGGCGGCCTGTAACCAGGAAGGGGAGTCAAGCCCCGGTTCCAGGGGGCTGGGCCTCACCGTGCACCTGCAGCCAGCCTCAAGCGAGAATTCTGTCCCAGCCCACCAAGCACATTCCATCCCCAGGGCTTCACTTATGCTGTCTCTCCACCCCCATCCCTAACCCAAACTACCTGGAACTGAGGTCCTCTCCTCCTCTGACCCCCCCAGGCTAGCAGCTCCCAAGGACAGGACCAGATAGATACATACGTGGAAAGCCATACTGCTTCAGTAACTTCTTTTTGGAAAGAACTTTCATTGCCTAAGGAGGGACAAGCAGAAATATCACTCGTGTGCAGCCACCAGGGGGCTAGCACAGGCTGGTTACATGTAAACCGAGGTCCAGAAAGGCACACTGGACGTCTGCCACAAACCGAGGGTGTGGCCCAGGCTAAGCTGGGTTAGGAGGTGGCCATATCTGAGTCTAGGCCTTTACCCTATTCCCCCAGCAAGCCTTTCCAGAGCGCTCCTCGAAGAGGAGTCCAGCCTCTGCTTGGATATCCCCAGGGTCAGGAAGCTCATTCCTTTTGCACACTCCTAAGGACAGGAAGCTCACTCTCTTCAGAGAGAGCCCAGTCCTCTATCTCCCCAGCACAACTTCTGCCCCACCCCCAGGCTTCTGGGGCCTGGTGTGGGCAACACCTCCCCATATCCCCAGACTCACGTAGTGTCTATCTTCGCTTTCGTTGTAGGCCAGCCTCACCACGCCGTAGGCACCCTGCAGATAGGCGCTGGTCAGCCCCGCCTGGACAGGGCAACCCCTCCCAGGACTAGCTCAGGAAATGGGGACCCCAAACAGCTCTGCTCCCTCCTCCTGCATCCCATCTCGGGCCTCCCACCACCACCAGGCTCATGCACATAAATTTCAGGCAGATGGGGAGGGGATTCCTGTGCCCTGATAACTGCCCTGCTTTGCTCAACACAGCTCCAAGTCCCCCTCGGTCCCTCCTTGTCATCCATCAAGAGCCCTGGGGGGAGGGGGCGTGTCAAGAATCGGGGGTCATCTCCACCCTGGCTCTGCGTCATATTTCATATTCCCACCCACAGAGGAGAAGGAACAGAGCCAGGAAGAGGGTCCTGAAGCCCCCACTGCTCTTGGCCTGCCCCAGTCCTACCTTGCCAATCTCACTCTGCAGCTTGTACTGGTTCAGCTGCACGCAGTCCTGCGGGGGAAGGAGGCCGAATCAGGCAGAGCTTGATCCAGAGGTGGCACTGCTCCCACCTCAGGAGCCTGTTCAGGGCCCAGTCCTGGCGCCAGGCCACTCACTCCCGGACCCCCTGGCCTCACCAACCTTTTGAGTTTGGATGGGGAAGTTGGTGGCGCCATCACCGTCCTAAGTGATGAGAAGACTTGGATGGTGTTTGAAAAAATGAATGGTGAAGCCATGGCTATGCTTTGCTCGCTAGGAAGCAGTGAAGGGAAAATGCACTAATTCCTGCCTGGATTCTGGGGTCTGAGAGGCCCCAATCCGTGAGAAACCGACGAGCAGCTATTTCCAGAAGCAGCTGGATAAAGAGGTCTAGACTGCAAGGACAAGAAAGACTATGGAGCCTTGGGGACAGGGACTGAACGCCTTGGTTCAGGCACACAAAGCTTGGCCTCTGAAATCTGTAGATTGCGTGGGATCCAAGTTCACTTTCAGATCTAAGCGGCAAGGACAAGGCCAGCAGGAGCCCAGAGGCTGGAAGCAAGCTGGCTGCTTCTGAGTCAGAGAAGACTCTAAGGGACAGGATGAGAGGTGAGGGCTCAAGCTGGGGAAGACCTAGGGGCAAGGAGACATATCATCTATCTTCAAATCTCTAAGAGGACGTGTTTTTTTTTTTTTTTTTTGAGACAGGGTCTCACTGTTGCCCAGACTGGAGTGCAGTGGCATGATCATAGCTCACTGAAACCTTCAACTCCTAGGCTCAAGTGATCCTCCTGCTTCAGCCTCCCAAGTAGCTAGGCTTACAGGCATGTGCCACCACGCTCAGCTAATTTTTAAATTTTTTGTAGAGCTGTGGTGGGGGTCTTGCTATGCTGCCCAGGCTGTAAGAGGGCTTCTTAGGGGACAAGGCAGAAACCTATTTCCTGGGCCTGGGCTGGGGGTAGGACATATAGGAGGCAGCGTTTTGCTCAGCTGGAGTTCCACTGGGTGAGAAGAGGCCATATTGTTAGGTGGTGAGCTCCCCAGCTCTGAGGGCATACAAACCAAAGCTAGATGGCTGCACAGATGGGGTCAGAAAAGTCTTCAGAGGCCTACCGAAGGGCTCATAAGCAACCCCTAGCTCTGCCCCACCAACCTCTGCGTCCGAGATGGCCACGCGGTGTGACTCTATGGTGGGCCTCCGCCAGGCCCGTGGGGAGATGTGGCTGGTAGGCCCCGTGGCATAAGGCCCAGCCCGGGCCTCCAGGCAGCTTCCTGCTGGCCGCTCCTGCAGGGAGAACTTCCTAGCTGAGAGGCTGGGCCGGGCTGGGGGCGGTCTTGAAGCACTGCCAGGGATCACAGAAGCAGCTCTGGCCCGTGGCGGAGGGTCCACACCGTTCCTGGCAGGCTCTGGGTCACCATCTGCCTCTTCCAAGTGGGCCACGTCGATGGCCGCCACCCGTTCTACCAGCTCTGCTCGAGGGTCCTGGCAGCAGACGGCTGGGCCCCCCTCCATTGCCTCAGTCCAGGGGGTTGTCCGCGTCGCCTTGTTGGGAACCTGAGAAAAGAGAGCAGAAAAGGCGTCACTCCTGGATGTCGGGCTGGCTATGGGGCGAGGAGGGCGGATCTAAGCCCTTCTCTCCCTGAAGCCACAAGCCTCTGGGTCCCACCGCCGTGCCTTTGCCCTGGCTGTTCCCTCTGCCTGGGCTGCCAGCACCCAACCTCAGGCCTGTCGCTGCTAACTGAGTGAATTCCAGGAACCAATCTGGCTGTGCTGCATGCCAGACCTCCAGATCTCAGTATCCCTACCTGCAAAACAGGCACAGTCACTCCTGCCCACGGGCTCCACGGGGAAGCAGGGAGAATCTGATACTCTGGAGTCAGGACAGATAGACAGGGCAGAAGACCCAGCAGCACTGGGAGGGGCAGAGTCTAGGGTCAACTCAGTCCCCAACGGCATGCAGCCCAGTGACTCACAAGCCCCACCCCTCGACAGCAGAGCATTCCAACGCTGCCTCCTGGAAGCTGAGCTGGGCACTGGTAATGCAGAGGCCTCCCTGATGCTGCAGCCCACCCGCCTCCTCCAGGGAGGCCTCCCTGATACTTCAGCCCCCTACCCCATCCCTCTCCCTGCTTCCAGGAAGACGTCCCCGGGGCTCCAGCGCTCCCACCCCTCTCTCCACGTCCAGGGCCAAAGAGCAAGTCTCCCATTACTCCCTTCCCTTCCCCAGCGGAGCTTCCAGCCCAGGACAGGGTCATTTAGAGGGGACTGCTGCCTTGGAGGCTGTCAAGCAAGACTTCGTTGCACTAAAAGGTCATTCCTTTTCTCTCCTTGTTTTTCCTTCCAGTTTGTTCGTGTGGCCACAATGTTTGCTGCATTTGCTCAGGCTGAGATACTGCCCCTGGCCTGGCCTCACGCCTACCCTGGACCTACTGCAGTCTGAGCGAGCCCCAGTTCAACCTCCAGCCTCAGCCCCAGCCGTCACCTTCAGCCATGACCCTGGGCTACACCCCAACCACCACCCCACCTCTGCCCCAGGCTGCGTACTGGCCCCACCCCAGCCTGCTGTTCCCTTCCCCTTTCCTGGGCCAGACTCAGCCATTTCTCAGGAAAAGGAAGTGAGTGGACTCCTGACCCTCTGTCCTTCCTGAATGGCAGTAACTTCCTCTATACCACACTGCGACTTTGAGAACATGGGTTTCATGGAGCGTCGTGCCTGTCTTACCCCCTCGCTCCCACATCCCCTTGCTTTGACAGATGTCAAAGAGGCAGGGCTGGCTGGAGTCCACTGGCCACAGAGGAACCTGGGCAGGTTTCCAGTCCTGCCCACCAGCCTACCCTAGGCAAGCTCCTTCCAGGCTCTGAGACTCAGTCTTCCCATCTGTGTTGTGGATGCCACATCTTCCCAGATTTCCCAGACCCGCAGCAAAGTTTGGGAGTAGACTGTGGGTACGGTGTTGTCCAGACCCCCTGTGCCTGGCACACGGTACGCTGAGAGAGCGGAAGCCCAGAGGCAGCGGAGCTAACGCTGACATGTGGAAAGGAAGAGGGAAGGGGATCCGGACTGGCAGCAGGAAAAGGCACGGAAGCTGGGCCTAGAGGACTGAGGGGGGTTGGTGAGGCTGGAATATCAGGGATGCCTCCCTGGAGGAGGTGAGAGGGGGCAGTGTGTGGGGTTGGAGCTTCAGGGAGGCTTTGGAAACCAGACTACTTGCAGGAAGGAGGAAGCCAAGGCTGACAGGAGCCCTCTGAGCCCGGCCAGGCCCCTCCCAGTCGGTGGCCCACCCCACCCCTCGGGCCCTCCCCTCACTCGGTAGGCCTTGTTTCTCCCACAGGAATATAAGCTCCATGAGTTTAGGGCTCTTGTCTGCCTTGTCTCCAAATCATCAGTGTCTTCAGCAGTGCCTGGCACATAATAGGAGCTTGATAAATATTTGTAGAATAAATGAGTGGTTGCCATAGTGATCATTACAGCCCTGTCCCCACTAGATGGATGAGAGAGCAGCGCAGAAAGGGGACCCCAACAATCCTCAGGCCCCAGTCCACATCAGGGAATGAACCAGTCAGGAGTTCCCACTCTTTGGTCCCTGGCAGGGGCCAAGGGACTTAGAGCCCCCACAGGCAGAAGCCACAGGCTGCCGGGGCCCATAAAATTTGCGTATGATTTCCCTGAGGTTGCAATCCCAGCAAGAGGCCACCATCCTCCTTCAGTCTCTAGCTCCCTTCCCTCCTTTCTCAGATGGGGAAAGTGAGGCCCAGCAGGGGCTGCTGGGCCTGGGATCACACAGAGCAGGCAGGCGGCTTCCTGCTCCAGCCTGGGGCCCTGCTACCTGGCTTAGCGCCCACCCAGGCTCTGTGGCCAGGCAGCGCCCCTTCCCGGCTGTGAGTCCCTGGGCAGGTGGCTCTGCCTCTGTGCCTTGGG
>VSMD01059013.1:0-20565 GCA_008750895.1 Mirza zaza
AGAAAGAGAGACAGAGGGAGGGAAAAGAGAGAGCAAGAAGAAAGGAGGGAGAGAGGGAAGGAGGGAGGAAACAAAGACACAAGAACCCCTGTGTTTGTCCCGGCAGTGGGTGGGAGCGTGGGGTGGGCAGGACAGCTGGAGGGAGCCCTGGGGGTGCATTCCACTGAGGACTGTGGGTGGTAACATAGATGGCAGATTTAGGAAAGCAAAGCAAACGGGCTCAGCCTTTGGGGCTTTGAGGAAGAAGAAAGAGGTGACCAGTGCACCCTGGCTCTCCACAGAAGTGACACGCTGACTTCCCAGATGCACACTGGAGCACTTTAATCCCTGTTTCCTGAGGTCACTTTAGCCAGGTGCTTTATGGCGTAAACTTCAGGTCAAAGGGATGGTTTGTTTTGACTGGGGGCCCAGGACCAGCTCCTCAGGGCCAGCCCCTGACCCAGGCCCCTGCACTCCCACAACACAGCAAAAACCCAGAGCAGGAACAGCAAAGTGCCAACACAATAGTCACATAGGGAAGAAGACATTTGAAATAACAGGGACCTTCAGAAGCTAGAATTACCCATGGATGTGGTCTGAAAAGTTTGTTCCACTGTCTGAAATATTAAAAGTTCTTAAATGGCTACTTGATTTAATACAGTTGCTCTGAAGAAACGAGTTGGTTCTTACAAATGCAGTTACAAATTACCAGTCAAAACAAATTTTAAAGAACAAGCATATATCTTACATGCACACCTTCACAAAATGGGGGTGCAGTATCTTTGTGGAGGCTATCCGGGGATGCTTTTAGGGACCCTGAAATACTCCCATGGTTACATGATTTTTCTAAAACCAGATTAGTCCTATGTTACCCATATCAAAAAGTTAAAATGAAATATTGACAGGACCTAGATTATTAGAAAAGATGATGATTTTGTAAAAACTGTGCCCAAATTGGATTCATTCATAGAATTCTACGCATTAGAAATGACATCACAGAAAGAGTACAGTATTTTTATTGACATATAAAGATGTTCATTCTTTGTAGTTGCCCTGGATAAGGGGGACTCTTGATACCCTTTAGGGTTTCTTCTGTTTACATATCATTTCTATAATGAACATATGCATTGGCTTTGCATCAAAAATGAGCATGAAAAATGATTTCATTAAAAACAAAGCAGTAACCACAAACTACAGAAACTACCTTTCAATAGAAAGCAGCCATTGATTTCCCATTTGAATGAAACAAGCAGCTTATCCCAGATTAGAAATGCCCAAAGGCTCGTTCAGGCCTTGCAGGCAGAATAAGAAGTGTACATCCAATTAAATGTACAATCGCAATTAAATGTCTTTGCATCCATGGCACCCGACCAAATTCCGTAAGCAAGCAGCACATTAATGACAGAGAGGCCACAGGCTTGGGTTGCCCAATTAAAGGGAGGAGGAGGAGGCATGAGCCAGACAAAAACCAAGACATAAATTGGACAGATCCTCAGGCCAGGTGCTGACTTTTCCTTTGATGAAATAAAACATGACGCTTCAGGCTGGCAGAGACGAATAAGAATGGAGGAGGCTTCGAGGGCCTTTTAGGGAAGCCATGGAGCTTTCTGCCCACACGAGTGTGTGGGGTGGAGCCAGTCATTTTGCTAGGCTTGCTATATTTCTTGGCAGGGTGCTCAGCTGGCAAAGCCAAGAATTCTAAACGAAAACAAACAGCCAGAAATGATCTTAAATATTTGGACATGATATCCTCTCTCATAGATTGGCTAGAGTACGGGTCCGCTGTGACATAGAATTAAATGAATAGCTCCCCAGTTGTTAAGCCTACTTACCATAGTACCCTCTTTTAGGACTGGGTGATGATTTTACTATGCATACACATGTATCATATAATCGTGCCAACATGTCTAGATAGACCAAAAAGAAGTGATGTGTAGATATTAAAAATATACACTAGACTAGCTTGGGACAACTAGTTTACCTGCAGAGGATGAACTCCTTGACTGATTTCATGAGCCATGCATGCAGCTTTGTCATTCTAGCAGAGATGGAAATTAGGTATCTTAAAAATAAATCCAAAATTATAATTTTTACCTAAACATCTCCAAATACTAATCATCTCCAAAGGGCTAAGATCTCAAACACATGTGTCTTAACTTTAAAGCTCTGCATTCCCAAATGAAGTTGGGATGACACACAGATTTGAAGCATTAGCTGAGTTTCAGCTTCTGTCTTTCAAAGCAACATGTTACTCCACCACAGGGTGGCAGGGGTACGCTAGAAAGAAGAGGAGTGTGAGTTTACGAGGTGGGACCTGGGGAGGTGGCTGGGGGAGCCCTAGTTCTTTTTACCTCTGCGGTACTCAGACAGGTGACCCAGGAAAATGTCCAAATAGTTAAATCCAGCGCTCACTGCACCAACAACACACAGGAGGACCCTGCTGCTCACCCCAGGCCCAGAGAACGGGGATGAATGTCCTCTTTGTCTCTGTCTCTGAACTTCAGCTCAACCCTTCATCCTGCTGGCGGGAGCCAACCCTGCCAGGCAGTCTGTCCCACTCTCCAGGGTTGTATGATACAACCACCCCTCATGCCCCTTTCTCCTAGAGTTTGTCACTGAGGGATGGCAGAAATGAACAGGAACAGGAAGGTATTTGAGCATTTGGGATTATATTAGATTTCACAGTTCATCGCCTTTGCCTCTTTCAAAATAGTTTCTAAATGAATTCAGCTTTAAATGTCTGAACTAGTAGCTGTGCACAATTCCATTTTCCAAATCTTTGGGGTTCATCCTTGAAGAACTGGGCTGGCTCACTGAATAATTGTTCTTTCATATATGTGTGTGCGTGTGTATATGTGTATACATATATACACACGCACACACATAATCTTGAATTGTCTGACCATTAAGAGTAAACAGTAACATATTAACCATCTGAAGTGCTGAAGGTCAAATTGGACTTAAAATCTTACTCCAGATCCTACCCAAGCAAGTGGCTTTATTCCCAGAAACAGCCAGGCTCCCTGCTCACCTATGGCCGGGGTGAATCTCCGAATCTTTACCAAGAAGGGGAGCTCTCAGGACCAAGGTTTTGGCAACGTTCACTCACTGAATGGCTCTGAGTGGTGATTATATTTCTTAGCACACCTCTGTCCCCAGCACCTCCAAAATGGGTGTGCTAGTAAATGGTAGCTGGATAGTCAATGACATGTAAGGAAGAATTGCAAGTGAGGAAGAGTTGGTGGTCTCAAATTCTACATCCACGTTAACCCCGCTGATTTTGTCACAATTCATTTTACTAAAAGCTCTGCCCTCAAGGGTCTGACAACAATTTTCCCAACAGGCAAATCACAGTCTGACCTGGGCCACCAACTTCTTACCATGTATATTAATAGTGTTTGATAAATTTAATTTGTTCTATAGATTAAAAGGGTGATGATATACAGATTGCATATGGGTCAGAGGGTTACTGAGTGTTGGTTGTCAAACCAAGATGATTTCTTGCCTATTGATGCAGATTTAAAAGTTCATTTCTGCTACTGGGAAGCACTTGCCTAACTCGGAAGACAATGTCTTTCAGCCCTTTGCTATCACTCCTATGTCAAATTAGTCAAAGTTCCAGTGAAATGGAGGCTAAATCTCTTGCATAGATTTTGTATTTATGGCTAGGAAAAAATTAGACATCCACAGAAAAAAAGACCTAAAAGAAATTTGGCTGAACATAAGAGAAACACACTTGGAATGAAGTAAATGTTTCAACCAACTGAAAATACTTTTCTGCATTTTCATGCACTGCCATTAGTTACATCATTGCAAAAACAATGTTTGAATAAACAAAGAGCTGGTGAAACTCTGGCAATCTAAAGCTGGCCACCATGGTGCACATGTGGTGTGCAGGGCATGATTTTAGAACTAGAAGGGACTCTGGAGTTCATCAGGAGTCAGAATTTACAGATGCAGAAACTTAGAAGAGCTTCAGTTTCAATTCAATAAAATAGGCTCTAAATTTAACATAAGCACAGTTACATATCAGAGTTTTGACTCTAAAATATTTTTTAAAAAGAAGTCTTCCTTCGCTCACTAATTTTCTCTGTCTTCCTTTTTTTCAAGACAACAACATGTCTCTATTGGGCTCCCAAGGCTCAAGTATACCTTAGGTCTAGGTAAACTCTCAACCTGAGCTGTGCAATGGGCCATGTTGGCAACAGTGCAAATAAAAACAACTATTAGGCCCATTTTCCTTTGACAAAGAGAAGTAAGTGGCAGGAACTTCTTCTTTCTCTTAGTATCTATTTCTGAAAAGAACCAGATCAAAAGGGGGCTATTTTTCTGGAGGGACAGATTTAGACTAATGCTTTCTACTTCTTTTAGATGACTTCTGTTTCTAGTTTTAATATCAAATGGACATGAATAGGAGACATAGGAGACATCACATTAATTCCCTCAACAGACATTTACTGAGCACTTACTGCGGTCAGGCCCTCTGTTAACTCTCCCCAACCCAGGGAGCCAATGAGTCTAGGAATAAAGACAGAAGAGAAAACAGGCAATTGCAACTCGGTGGGATAACTTATGATAAAGGTATGTTGAGAACTTGCAACAAATACTCTCCATCTCTTAATTATCCATGACACATTTACCACCAATAATAACAGCAGGAACAATGAATGCCCCACTCAGAAGGCAATGTCCATTTACTGTGTGTTTACATAACATGATATGTGTAAGCAGTGGGCACATATTACTTAGTTTAGTATATATAGTTCTGCAAGGTAGGTTGTATTAGTCTCCATTTTATAGATACAGAACCTAACCTAATATCATGTGGGCCAGTGAAGACTGTGCCCGGGGTCCACAGGCATGGATCATCCACCTCCATTTGTACTCTTCTCTGCATGTTGATCTGTCTGAGACAGAAATGCCTATACCTCGGGCATTAAGTTGGCTCTTTTCCTATTTCCCATTTCATAATTGCCCTTATCCCACTTTACCAAAACCTTTCACCCATCCTATACATATTTATTTATTTGTTTGTTTGTTTGTTTTAAGACAGGGTCTCATTCTATCACCTGGGTTAGAGTACAGTGACATCCTCACAGCTCACTGCAACCTCCAACTCCTGGGCTCAAGTGATCCTTTTGCATAAGCCTCCTGAGTAGCTGGGACTACAGGTGCACACCACCATGCCTGGCTAATTTTTCTGTTTTTTGTAGAGATGGGTCTTGCTCTTGCTCAGGCTGACCTTCCTATATTTTAATATCATGCATTGCTCTGGGTATTAAAAAAACTCATATTGCCGGCCAGGCGCAGTGGCTCACGCCTGTAATCCTAGCACTCTGGGAGGCCGAGGCGGGCGGATTGCTCGAGGTCAGGAGTTCAAAACCAGCCTGAGCAAGAGCGAGACACCATCTCTACTATAAATAGAAAAAAATTAATTGGCCAACTAATATATATAGAAAAAAAATTAGCTGGGCATGGTGGCACATGCCTGTAGTCCCAGCTACTCGGGAGGCTGAAGCAGGAGGATTGCTTGAGCCCAGGAGTTTGAGGTTGCTATGAGCTAGGCTGACGCCACGGCACTCACTCTAGCCTGGTAGCCTGGGCAACAAAGCGAGACTCTTGTCTCAAAAAAAAAAAAACTCATATTGCAAAGTAAAGAAAATTCAAACTGATGCCTACAGAGCTTCCTTTAGTAAAGGCTTGTATCCATCTCATTAAATAGATAATTTCCAATAAAACTTTAATAATTATTTACCAAATGGTAAAATTCATTTATATTTTGATTGTGTACTGGTTATAGTAACAATAAAAAGATTTGTAAAAATAACTAAATTCAAGGAAATTGTTTTTTAATATTTAGAGCCTTAGGACCATAAGAATTTATGAAATATTAATTTTAATAAATATTTTTGTTACAGAGACATAATGGATGATCAGTAAAAGGCTTTAAAGCATTAAAATATAGTATATAAAATTCTTTGGAGGAAATGGAATAGAAATATAATTTTGAGAGAGAAAAAACAATGTAAAAAACTGTTAAAGAAAAGCTTGCTAGTGTATTTTTAATTGGATGATGATGGATAGCAAATCGCTTTGATATTTATATTTCACTTAATACTTTTTAAAAGTAATAATTTTATTTAAAATGTCAATATGTGCAACATTCTAAAAAGTATATCATTTCCAACTAATTAAACCTAAACATCCATGTAAAAAGTGTGAAAGATTACATAATTTAAAAAAATTCTATTAGAGGTATGTAATCACAAATATTTAAAGATCACTTACCTGTGCTAGCATATGGTAGAGCCAGGATTCCATTCCCTGCCTCTCTTCGTGTCAAAGCTTGAGATCTTAAATGCAAAGATCCATATCATTTCCAGTTACTGCACGGTTTGCAGCTTTTCTTGCCTCTCCCATCTCCAAATAAACTAAAACATCAACATGCCTCACCTCACACAACCTTAAGGTTTCAGCAGTTACGTTTTGACCCAGAAACTATTTTTCTAAAATAAACAACTCTTTACTTACAGCTCATATACAAAGGACTATAAAATTTAGCCTCACCTTCCTATTAAAGACAGAGTTGAAAAGTGCAATATTTTAGCTAAATTATAGAGAAAAATATGGATATAACTGCAAAAATGGAAGGAGATTTTGGATGATTCTTGCTCATTCTGTACAGCCATGGTTAGGTCAAATACACGTTTGTGCGAATTAGAAAAAGCTGGTCCTCACCCTACCCCCATCCCTTTGTGGGCGTGTACAGCAAGCACCAGGCCAGTTCGGCTGAAGTGCAGACTGGGTTTCAGATACCAAGTCCAGCTAGTTGTCCTTGGGCACAATTTAAACATAAGCAACGACCCTGTACCTTTACATTATGTTCTAGCAAGCCAAGAAAAAAATGTAAAAGAGCAGCAGCTGTTCAGAGTAATTACCTTGCACCTTTCCCAGTTTGTTCTAAGCCTATTTGTTGTATTCATTATTCCCACATTTCTGATCCTGGGTGGAAGCTTCCATATCTCCTCCTGGCCCCTATTTGAAATTCCCTAGATTTCCCTCCTGGCTATTTAACTTTGGCGTTCCATGTGGTTCCCGATCCTGCCGCTCCTTCGGTTTTGGTTGTCCTGTTGTCTCAGGTGAGAGGTTTCCCATTGCAGTCTCATGGGCCTCACCCTCTATGCCCTTTTCCCACCAGAGGAGCCTGGACATGCCCCTAAGGTAGAGGGCAGATAGGATTTAAATGAATTCTCAAAAAGTGCTTGGATTCATAGCTAGCGAAATTACATGGCATTTAACATTTGACATAAAAATGCCACTTCTAAGAATTTATCCAGAGATACACCGTGGCAAACATACAAAAAGGTATGTGCACAAAGCTATTCACTGAAGCATTATTTATTATAGCAAAAGATGAAACACCATACAAATGTCCTATCTAACAAAGTTTATGGGAGGACATTGTTTTAGACTAGCCTCCTGCACTAGGCCCCAGCTGACCAGGCCGACCCAGGAGGGAGTTGCGTACGCCAAGTGCCACATAATCAAACTGAACTTTAAAATGGGCTGGTTTTGAAGAAACCAGGAGATTCCACTCAACCTAAGTCTGTGTAATAAGGAAGTCTATTTAACTCCATTAGCAAAGTAAACTTTGAAATGACCGATCTACTTTGTGTTCTCTCTTTCTTCAGCCCTTTTCTGCCTATAAAGCCAAGCTCCTCTGCTTGGCTCATCGGAACACTTATTCTGTTTTATACAATGAAGCGTTGCCTGATTCTAGAATTACAAATAAAGGCCAATTAGAGCTGTACACTAAATTTGTTGGAATTTTGTATTTTGGCAGTCTCAAGATCGAATAAACTAAGGTATCTCCCTCCATACAATGGAGTAACATGCAGCTGTAAAAGGAAGTGAGGAGTATTTCTGAATACTACTATGGAGTGATCTTCAGTTTACATGTTAAGTAAAAAGAGTAAAGTGCAAACCTATGTGTGCTATCTTTTACCAAAGGCAGGAGCACGAATATACAGTTATGTGCCCCATAATATTTCGATCAATGATGGAAAATATATACAACAGTGATCCCATAAGATTATAATACCATATTTTTACTATACCTTTTCTATGTTTAGATATGTTTAGATACATAAATACTTACCATTGTGTTATAATTGTCTAGAGTGTTCAATACAGTAATGTCTGTATAGGTTTGTAGCCTAGGAGCAAAACGTTATACCACATAGCCTAGGTGTGTGGTAGGCTATACCATCTAGGTTTGTGAAAGTATACTCTATCATGTTCACATAATGACAAAATTGTCTAATGACTCACTGTTTACCTTTGACAGAGGCTGGGAAAAACCAGCTTGTTATTCTGAAAACCCATAAGCAAAGGGAAGGAATCAAGCACTTACCTTGCCTTTCTGGTAAAAATTTCACCTTGCAGTCCCTAAATAGCAGGTGAAAACAACAGTATTTCCTAATAGAAGAATTCCTACTAACAAATGCAGGAGGAAGAATAGAATTGAAATATCACCATTTTTCAGTTCCTGACGAAATAATGGATCTAGGCAATGTCCATCAATAACTAGATGCTAAAATCATCTGATTAAAAACCGACGGGAACTTTGTAATAGACAGATTAGGCTAACAACACCTGACACCACTGATCAGTTTTGACGTCAAAAAAAAAAAAAAAAAAAAGAAAAAGAAAAACAACCAGGCATTTTGTGCTTCCTGATGAGTTACAATTGGAAGTATATATCACTTACAAAGTCTTTTGGCCAAGAAATAAACCAGGGTGGATCAAACTTTTAAGTCTAACAACCAGTTTTGCAGCTTTTACAGATTAAATGAAGTCAGAGATTTGCTTTGAAATGAGCCAGGGGTGGGAGGAAGTGGCTGGAGCTGGACAATGAGAGCAGGGGCCTTCATCACACCATCTCTCTTTTGTGTATGTTTTTAAATACCAAAAGTGTTTTTTTAAAAATTACTTGGACTCAGTAGCATTTTTCTATTTAAAGAACCACCCCAATTTCTTGCTTGCTTTAACCTGTCATACAAATTCTTCCCTTGGGTTTCCACTTGCCACTTTATGTTACAATGAGGTGTGTAAACATAAACTGGAAGACTAGCTATATGCAAGAAGGGCTGGATAAACATTGAGATTGCCTTGCTGAGGGAAGCCTCTTAATGAATCTCATAACTTTGCAGGAACAAAGATCACATGAGCATTAGCAGTTAACTAATATCATTTTTTAGCACTTTACTAAATACATATATGTATTTAATGATTACTTAATGTCTGACTCCTTGACTAGATTTTAAGTTCTAGGAGAGCTACATTTTTTACCACTGATCTCTAGCGCCTAACATGTTGCCTAGTATATTAGAAGTATCCCAAAATTATTTCTGGGATATACTATTTTATATAGTGTGTGTGTGTGCATATATATATATATATATATATATACTATTTATGCATTTTTAGTATTTTGTTTTGCCTTTAAATTTTACATGTCAGATGAATTTTTCTTATGTCAAATCATAATTCAGCATTCTCTAGTATTAACATACCATAGTCTGTAAGCCATTCAAAATAAAGCATTTAAAAAATTGGACATCTCATTCTTTGAGCCATTGAGATGTATTAATTTAATTGACACTCCTCTTAAGATCTCTCCCATCACTAAGGTTCTATTTTATGACAAAACCATAGTTCTAGAAGCCTGATTCTCACACCTGAAAAGACTAGATTTGGCACACGATCCTGTAGAACATTAAGAGGTAAGCCTGGTGAATCTCAACACAGGTGGTCTGGGGGATGGAAAAAAGAGGCTGAAGTGCTCATGGATGGTTCTAGGATCGGGGTGTGGGACAGATTAGGCCAAGGCAAGAGGATTCGAAGAGGAAATGAGTCCATTTAGATCGAAGAAGAGAATCAGAGAGGTAGCTGACGCTGACCATGAAATTTCCCAGGGAGGTACCCATAGGCATAAGGAACATGAGGGTTGTAGTTGTGTTAAGAACGCAGTCCTGAAAGAGTCTGCATAATTGAAAATCTACCTATTTTGACTAATTTTCTCGTGGGAATAAATGGAAAACAGGGTATGAATTCTCAGGGCTCATAGGTCTATAACCATTAATGGCAAATTTTTAATATTGTTTTTGTTTTTTATGTATTGTCATAGATCCTAGAGTTGTGGCTTCTAAATTCATGGCGTATCAAGGCAGTTGTTGAAAGGTCTTCATACTGTTTTATCATAACTAACCTGTGTTCCAAAATTATTCATTTGGGATATTTTCCCAGCACTGACATCATTATTTAATGGATGGTTGAGGAGGGTGTCAAAAAGTTTTAAAATTATATTAACAACAAAAATAACACAGCAACACTAATAAGCAAAATCACTGCCCGAGTGTTTCTTAGCTTGAAACAATATAGTTCACATCATTGTCAGAACATGGCAGGTATTTCTGTTTAATCAGTTCACCCTGCCATGTGGCAAGAGTATATACAGTGTACAATTCAAAAGTCTTAAATCGTGATTGTTTGCAAGTTTTAAAAAATTTTGGGCAACATATATTATTTAACATTTTGCTTATAAAACTTAATATTTTTATATCATACCATTTTTAAATTTATGGCCACAATATACTACATAAACGAATTCTTTGAGTAAGGAAAGAGGATGATAAAAGATGAAAAGAAATTCTTTCTACCAGAAGTGATCCTTTTATCTTTGTACCTCTAAGGCAACTGTGGCAAATAATTTGTAACATCTATGCTATTGTTTTGAACTGATATTCAAGACTTTTATTCTTGTGTTTTTTGGGCAAAACCATTTTAAGAACTGCTGCTCTAACTATCTCTCTTCTCCACTGGGTATTCACATGAGTATAGTCAGTAGTGTGTTGGTAAATGTCTAACATCTGGCTCTCTGTGAGGAAAAAAGGTCTTAAGTTGTAGCAGTTGCCTAATTTCCATACATCCTGGACAATTTCAAGGTGTCAACATGGAAGAGATGTGTGAAATTGGCTCTCACAGTATGAGCCAGTATGAGCTAACCAACCCCAACACACCACTGAGAGTTTTTCAAACTTCATGTCCCAATTCATTAGGGGGTCTTGCAAAAAATTTTAGTGGGTTATAAGCAGTATTTTTTTTTTTTTAATGAAAAGGTAGATTGCTTTACACCTAACAAGACTATTCTTAAACGTAGTTCTTATTTCCGGTCACTGGAAAAATTGTCTAAGGCCCAGGTAGGAGGATCGCTTGAGCCCCTGAGTTTGAGTTGCAGTGAGCTGCGATGATGCCACTGCACTCCAGCCTGGGCAACAGAGCGAGCTAAAAAACAAAAACAAACAAAAAACTAAAAGTCACCGCTATAGTTCTCTCTTCTTTTTAGAAACAAAACAAAACCAAAATCTTCCCTTTACTCCACTGCTTCCTCAACCACATGCTGTTTCTCTGTTCTTCTTCTTAGCAAAATATTTTTGAAATATTTATAGTCACTATTTCCTACACACGTCCAAAGTGTACACTGGCAAAAGAAGCGCCTCCAAGCCAAGCCGGGTTATCTCTCCAGGCCGTCTGGACTCTGACCCGAGGCAGACGAGGAGGCAAACATTGCGGAATAACCTGGCGCTGACTCCTGCCCCGGGCGCCCCGGGCAGGCCCGCTAAGGTGCTTCCGGCCGCCGCTGGGTCCAGGCGGGGCCTGCGCGGTGTGGACGACGGTCCTGAGGGGTCCAGCCCTCAGCGCCCGCCCTCCTAGACCGGGCTCGGGGGACTGTGGAACTGTGGGCTGGGCAGAAGCGCTCTTGCGGCGGGGAAAAAAGCTTCTTTTTGCTCCTTCCCTTCCCATTTCCTCCCCGCCCCCGCCCCCGCCGTCGGGGAAAGGCGGCCACATCCGCCCAGGACACGCTCTGTCCTCCACACTCTCTGCTCGTCCCGCAGCAAGGCGGTCGCGGTCCAAGTCCCCGAAGACGGTGCAGGAGGCCGAGCTGGGCAGCGATCAGCGGCAGGGCCCTGCCTGAAGCCCCAGCAGAGCCGCGAGGGTCCCCGGGACACAGAAGCAGCGCCGACGGCGGCACCAGGGCGCGCGAACCGGGAAATGGACGAGAATTGACTCCTGTCACTTCCCGTAGCCGCCCGCGGACGCCTGGGCTGGGAACCCGGACGGCGCTTCGCGGAGGACAAACACCCTCCTGCGCGGAGCTCCCGCAACACTGGCGTCTGGGTAAGTGTGGCGACCCACCGGACTCGCCAGTGGCGTGGCTGCTCTGATGGTCGCGCCAGCCGAGCAGGGGATTCGGACGTCGCTGTCCCTGAATCACAGTTGGGTAGGACACTGTCCAGTCCATCCCGTCCCGCAGGTCCCCACCGCGGCAGAGCCGGGGCTGAGTGGCGAGGGAGCTGCCTCTGCAGGCTCTGCGGAATGAGGATTGTTGGGGGTCATGGCCTTTCTCGGACATCCCAGGCTGGGGTCAGGCTGTTGGCACTAGGGTGTCCCCTCGCTGCAAAACCACATCACCTGGGCTGCTCTCACCTGCTCCCTCCCCGCCCAAGGCCGAGCGCCACCTCCTAGTGGGGGAACCTGGGGAAGTTTCCTTTCCGGAATTTTTAATGACAGTTTAGCTGCAGATCTCCTTGCCCTCCCTGACTCTAGATACGCACTGTAAATAAAATGCCAAGTCATTTGACTGCGGTATTGAACATTAGAAAACGCAAGTCATCCGCCTTCCTTTGATCGTCAGTAAAACACAAGTGCTGGCTTCCTGAGAAGTATAGGAAATATTCCTGACGGCAGGACCTGTCCCTGTGGATACCTTAGGGACTGATTGGTTTAATGAAACTTCTGGCTTAATTGGGTCACTCTCTGGTCATGGTGTAAATTATGAATGTGGCGATTGCAACTCTGTATCCATTCGTTTTGCTCTTGTTCGTGCTTCCTGAATTTCACAGAGCCGAACAAAGAGTTTTGAGGTTTTGACTAACATGTGTGAGTTAATGACACAAACTGGGGGTATATTTAGGTGGTAAATCAAGAGAAATGCAGTTTTTTTTTCCCTCAATAAGTAAAAAATAATAGATTTCGCCAGTGGGTATTGCTGTACAGAATTGCTAGAAGTAAAATGTTGGAAGCTCTAGTTTCGATTCTCTTTTAGTTCCGATTAGTCATCAATTTTCCCTGGAGCTATTAAATGTAGTGTGGATGGGTACGTTTATCTTTAAAAATGTGGCTGACGCTTTCCAGCTCTCCCACTCTGTGCCTTTTTTTTTTTTTTTTTTTTAAACAACGGAAAACTGTTAGTATTAAAAGGATTGGACTTTTTTCCCTTTTGACTGAATTTAGGGGAGGAAGAGCAATCTCTTCTGTTAACAGTAATAATAATAATGATAGCTAATGTGTAGCACTTAACTATTCTGATGTTTTAACTCATTTAATCCTTAAAACAAACCTATGTTGAGAATTCTATTATTCTCATTTTACAGACAAGAAAAGTTAAGTGAATACCTCTGATAATTGTATAGGACTGTTCGATTAGTATCTGCCATTATTTTATTTTAGTATTTGTAATAATAAATTACATGTTAGAAATTTTGTACTGATTTGTTTTCTATTTTCAGTATTTCCTGCACTCATAATCCAGAATTACTGAGTGTATAAGTGTAACAAAGGGAATGGCCTGTCTCTTTAAAACATCCTCCACTCTTCTTTGAGAACTAAAACCTGCATCCCTGTCTTAGGCCAGAGGTTTGGGGAGGCAAGATCAGTCTTTTGTTATTTGTGCTAAAGGAGATGGCCCAGCCCAGACCTGGTAAAGGGAGGTCTTAGGCCCTGTCAGGGGATTGTCTTAAATGGAGATGGGAGGATCAGAATCACCAACTTAAGCTGAACAGTAATTGCCTGAAGCTAAGAACCCAGCCTTTAAAAGCTCTGTGTTTCTGCTTATTAGGACAAGAGTCTCCATCCTCCTCCTTTGCCGGCAAATAAAATTTCTCTTTTCTTCTCCTCAAAACATTTGTTCTTGTTCTTCTGATGCAGCCTTGAGGACAAGTGGCTGAGCTTTTGGTAACATAGGTACACTAGTAAGAATGGGAGTCAGATCTTTGATTGTAATAACATCCTGTTATTTGGTAAATATCAGTAAAATAATGTATAATTTAAACTTAAAAATAGTTGCAATATGAGGGAAAATGATGCATGCTTATTTTTCTTTCTCTCTATTTTGACTTTACACAGGGCGAGTTCCTCAGATCTAGGTAACCTTTAAATGAAACTTGCTTAAAATCTTAAATCATACCACAGAAGAGAGACACCAGTCAATAAAATCAACAATCAGGTGGAAAAGAATGATGTTGTCCTTAAATAATCTACGCACCATCGTCCATAACCCGGTAACTGGTTTTTGTGAAATCACTTTTTATCTATGGCAGGATTGAGAGCAAATCCAATTGAATAGTAATTATCCACTGGGAGATGCGGCAGGAATAATATCCAGTAAACATATATAAGGCACCTACTGTGTTGACAATATGGCTCTTGTCTTGTGGAGGAAGAGGTCACAATGACAATACAAGGTGATGAGAACAATGTTACAAACAGAGAACATGGGAGTACAGTGAAGGGAATGCCAACTTCTGGTGGTGGGGGGAAGGAAGCTCAGATAATCATTAAACATAATTTTTAAGGGAAACTGGATTTCTTACTCTATAAGTTTTTCATTTTCTTTTTAAATTAGAACTGTTCACGAGAAGTTAATGTCTCAGCTTTTCAAACAGTGCTTGGTACTTGAGCAGGGAAAATATCAAAAGCCAGTGGTGAGTTGGTGAATGGGAAGAAGTAAGGGTCCCGGGTCCAGGCAAGTCCAAGAACCCCTGAATGACTGTAGCTGCTGGAAATTGCCATGTATGTCCTGAGCAGTAAAGAACTTACTTTAGTTTTATGTAGTGGTAAGAATCTTCAGGAATGTCTGATTTCCACTTATCTGAAGCTAAACCCTGAACTTAGGTCTGAGATAGGAAAGCTGCTTTTTTTTTTTTTTTTTTTGACAAACCCAAAATTTGGGGTAACAAGGAGTATGAGGGTCTTTGAAGTAAGGCCCTAAACCAGTCTTATTAGTGTGTGTGGATTCAAGTTTTTCTTGTTTACTTTGTAGCTGTAATTCTTTTTTGCCTAAGTTTTAATGTCATTACTCAAGAATGAGGTACAACCACAATATTAAGCAAACTCAGTTTTAGAAGAAATAGCCTTTCAGCCATAGCAGGTTTAAAAAGGAACACTTACTGAATTTAAAGTGAGTGAGACATTTAAAATGATTTTGTGCATGTTAGAGTTAAAAACATCTCAAGGTTGTAGACTGACTTTCTGTAAAAATTTAAAAAAACCAAACAGGCTGCCTGCTAAGGGTGGCTGATGTCATCTTGGCTCAAGCCAGGTGGATGGAACAGATGGTCAGGTTACACCATTTTGCCCTTTACACACAAGCATGCCTTATTTAAATGTTATTTAGAAAATAACTTTATAAATTAAGATCCTTGCGTATCTTGATTCTAGTGTGACCGAATTTTACTGGATCCGTTTGCCCCTGCACAATGGAAAACCAAACACCAAAGCGCTGGTTCCTTTGTGGAGAAAAGTTTGTTGCAAGGCTGCTAAGCAAGGGGACAGGAGTCAGGTTCAAATCTGTCTCCTAGAGCGGGGGGCCTGGAGCAAAGAGGTGATGCCAAGAGGCATGATCTGACTGGTTCCTGCCATGGGGTGATGCCCAGAGCTCGATCTGATTGGATCATGGATCATGCCATGTGGTGTCCTCTTCTTAATTCGGTCCTACTCCTTGGTCCGAGCACTTAGGTTCTACCCATGGTTGCATGCTTGGTTCATCTGGGCATATTCAGGTTATATAACTTGCAACCTGGGCGTCCATGGCAACTGAACAACAACTTAGCCTTTTATTACACGAAGTTGAACCAGATTAGGCTGGTTCTGCGGTTACACTAGCATACTATATAATGACTCCTGTAATTTCTGGCATGTGCACCCTCAACTGTAAAGTTGGAACAAAAATTAGACCTCATTTCTTGAGGAAGCGGGTCCAGAGAAGTAGTTATGCTTGAAATCAGGAAGTGCCTTCAGGCCTCTGGAATGGCCTGGTTGCTGGTCTGAGATAGTTCACAATAAAATGTTTCCAAGGGAAATATTCTTTTTGGCAAGTAGCTTTTTTGTTTGTTTTTAGTTTCTTTGTTTTATGATCAGTTCTCACAAAAGTGTAGAAAAGGTTAGATAGAGGTAGAAAGACTGAATTGAGTGGCAAAACAACATTTTTCCCCATCTTTAAATTTCACTGCTGTTAAATATTCATAGTGTTAGGGGCCCATATTTCACTGACGTTCTTCTCCCATTTGTAGCTTGTTAGTTGCCATTCCAGTGTTCAACAGACAAAAATAACTTAGCTATTTTAAGTTAATCAATAAGGATATCTAATCTAGACTTAGAGAGATGGTTTTCTTACATCATGGTTATTTTATTCTGTTAGTGATCAGTTCAAACAATAAGTGTTTATTGAGTGTCTGTTATATTCTTTATTAGGCATATAAAGACACAGAACTACCACATTTTCATTTGTATTTCTTTAATGTTTCTAAAAGTTGGTCCACATTGGTAGTAGACTCTATCCACATTAACACTTCTTGGAAAAGATAAACATTGTAACTTGTCTATTTTTTTTTTCTTATTTAGTATATTTCGTTGCCTAGTTCAGCTGATAGAATTCTAAGATTTGTAAAAGTCAGGCTCACTTTTCTTTCCATTCAAACTGAGTGAATAATTTGGAAGACAGTATCTTCACTTTATACCAGAAATGCCATCAGTGAATTTTGTTTTTCATTACCTACCTATGTGTTTTATTTACTGTTGTTGTTTATAGTCCCTAAGATGTGATTAATGCAGGCTGGCTAGGAAGTGATTCAGAAATTAAACAGAACTGGTTGTTACCCCAAGTTAATAAACCATTTGTCAACATTAATCTCACCTGCTGCTGAAAAGCTGGTCATTTTAATTTGCTTAGGAACATTGCTTCTACTTTATCCTTCTCTCCATAGTATTTTAAGTACCTCCCTTTCTACCTTCCCTTTCCATCTTACAACACAAAACAATAAAATCATTCTCTTGTAACCTGTAAAGTCCCTTCCAGCCTTGGGGCCATTTTCCTCCCTTTGTTGTTTGCCTACCTGAGTGAGAGTTGGTTTGTGCTGCCTGAATTTCCTCATCAAGGCTCTGCCCTCTCATTTTTTGCTCATTTCTTGGTTGTCTTTACTAGTAAAATCTTGTGTTTAACTTCTCTCTTTCTTTCATGCCTTTACCAATCACCTGTAGATCTGTTGAATATGTGCACAGACAGCTCCGGCTTCACCTAGTGTGAATCTCATAGGTGCAAGACCAGGAGTTCAAACCTAAACTTGCCTCTTCCTTCCCGAACCAGCTCCCCTTTTGCAGTTTTCTGTTTCTGTCAGTGTCCTTCTGATGCTCAACTTCTGCCTCCTCCCACGTTACCTAGCATGCAGCAGTTTGAAGATAATCTGTCTTCAAAATTTAATACTATGTTTATAGTAAAACCAGTGGCTTATCTTTTTTTTAACTCTTATTTTGAACATTTAAAGATAACATGTGCAAATCATTTTTTAAAAATTCAAGCAGTATTTAAGGGTTTTAGTGAAACATAAATTTCCCTTCTACCCTGGTACTCAGTTCTCTTACCAGCTTTTCGTATATCCTGCCTGAGGTATATTGTGAAAACGTGTCCCGTGCATGTATTACCTTTATATATCTGTTTTTTTACATGCATATATCATGCTATATAAACTATTTTCTAGAACTCTGCTTTCCCCACATTTTGGAGATGTCAGTTCGTTTAGAACTTCCTCAGTTATCTGAACAGCTGCGTGACGTTGTTCTTTTTCTATTATCCGAATTATCATATTGAGTGGAAGTAGAAGTGTTATTTCACAAAACCCTCAGCCAAATAAAAAATATTGTGAGTAGTATTTATCTTGTGACTATTTCCAAAGAACTCAGAGTAGTTTGCAGGCATTACAAATATCCTAGCCATGTTGTTCACTTATAGCTGTTTGAATAGTGAAGATGACTTGGAAAATGCTAGATTCTGAGCAGATTTATGTGCAGCCTTTAAACATGTAGTCTTTCCCTATCAATAATGAGTTTGGGTTATAATTGCTTAGCAAATACTTTCATTTGTGTAAATGTACATTTGTTAACATTGTTCTCTCAGGTAATCCCCTATGTTGGCACCATTCCTGAGCAGCTGGAGCCTGGAACTTTGATTGTAATACGCGGGCATGTTCCTAGCGACTCAGACAGGTACAGTCATTGTGCTAGGGGAAAGAACATGAGCGAGCTATCTTGCCATGATTGTGGAACAACAAAAAACAATGTGAGATGGGAGGCCCAGGTGGAGGATTGCTTGAGCTCAGGAGTTCAAGACCACCTTGAGCAAAAATGAGACCCCGTCTCTACCATAAGTAGAAATTAGCCAAACTAAAAAAAAAAAAAATATATAAAAAATTAGCCGGGCATGGTGGTGTGTGCCTGTGGTCCCAGCTACGCAGGAGGCTGAGGCAGGAGGATCGCTTGAGCCCAGGAGTTTGAGGTTGTTGTGAGCTAGGCTGACGCCACGGCACTCTAGCCCAGGTAAGAGAGTGAGACTCTGTCTCAGAAAACAAACAAACAATGTGGAAGAGACCGTTTTGATATTTTGAGGTCTGATTTGCTTTCATCAGCAGCCCTGGCCAAGGTGTTCAGGATATGGAATGAATGACTGAACAAAAGTTATTGGACATTTTTATTTCATTGCTGTATGTCTGATTTCAATATAATGAATTAGATATGTCATTAAAGAAGGGAATAGTGGTCAGATAACAGGGACAGCCCAGTTATAGTCTAACATTCTCACATCTCTTAAAATCTATTTCAGATTGTTTTACTGAGGGATTGCTTTGGCTTCAAACTCTGGACTGAGGTATATCAGTTAGCATTGGGCTCAGCTCCATGCAGCTAACACCCAAACAACAGCATTTTAAATAAGATCTGAAAATTAAGTCTCTAGGGGACAGCCCAGAGCTTTTCAGTCAACTCTATCAAGTCATTAGAGAAGTAGGCTTTTTTCCAGCTCGGCACTTTGCTAACCGTGGGGTGAGCTAAAGTCTTCTTTGTCATGATCCTTGAAAGCTAGATCTCCAGCCCTCACATCTGTGCTTTGGGCGGCTGGATGGGTACATGTGGTGTTTGGGGGTGGACGAAAGGCAGGTGCCTGCTAACTTTTAAGGCAATTTCCGGTAGTTTTCTTGAGCACTTCACTTCCATTTCATTGGCAGCACTTTAACCACATGAGCAGGCCTAGCTGCAAGGGAGGCTGGGAAAGATAGGTTCTCATTCTAGGCAGATTTGGACCCAGCTCACACTCAGGGGCTCTGTTACTAAGGAAGAAGGAAAGGAAGATTAGGCAACTGGCTCTTTTAGGACACATGGGTGAATGAACAAGAAGGGATTATCAGTCATACGTCACTCGTCCTGTTGTGTAGTGCTTGCTGGGTCCTCCCTTGCATCCTTCCTTCCCGGGTGCTCATGGGGCCCCTGTTTCTTCCCACACACAGATTCCAGGTAGACTTACAGTGTGGCAGCAGCGTGAAACCTCGAGCCGACGTGGCCTTTCATTTCAATCCTCGTTTCAAAAGGTCCAACTGCATTGTTTGCAACACTCTGAAAAATGAAAAATGGGGATGGGAAGAGATCACCTATGACACGCCTTTCCAAAAGGAAAAATCTTTTGAAATCGTGATTATGGTCCTGAAGGACAAATTCCAGGTAGGTTTTGGAGAATGACAAGTTGAATCCTCATTAGTGAGAATAAGTGTGCACAGGGAACTTTTCACATTTGTGAACTCACTTTATATTTCCTAAATTCAAGAAATAGTTTGGCTTTGTAATTTTTTTCTGTAAAACAGGAGCAGGCAGGTACCTAAATGTATGTATGGGGGGTCACAGCTACTCTCTCCAGCCAACTGTTGCCATGCAGAAATACAGGTCTAGTGTGACCAGATCTTTTTATTAGATCATATTTCTCCTAGCAGGGCTGAGTTCTGAACTGACACAGTATTACGTTAATTATGGAGAGTAAATTATAACCATCGCCACCCGAAGTGTGGGGAAATCTGGAACTAACAGACAGGTGGGGAATCCTAGTGTAGAAATCAGAAGAGTTTTGTAAATTTAAGTCTTGCCACAAGGCAGCTCTGTAGGATCATGAGATTTTACAACCAGAGGGGATCTTGGAAATCCTTTGTGCAGCAGATTCTATCACTGGCTTCATGGAATGTTTTTTTTTTTTTTGAGACAGAGTCTCACTTTGTTGCCCAGGCTAGAGTGAGTGCCGTGGCATCAGCCTAGCTCACAGCAACGTCAAACTCCTGGGCTCAAGCAATCCTCCTGCCTCAGCCTCCCGAGTAGCTGGGACTACAGGCATGCACCACCATGCCCGGCTAATTTTTTGTATATATATTAGTTGGC